>CAJPEV010000411.1:8094-124903 GCA_905338385.1 Darwinula stevensoni
GCTTTCAACAGCTGCAGCTCATCCAATAGAGGGCCAATTGACATGTGACTAGCACCAATCCAAAACCAGGAAGTTGAAGTATGATTGACTGAAATTTATGTAAAATTGAACTCGTCATACTCGAGTTATGAATCATAAACTGGCAATGTGTCGAACATTGCAACAGTTTTGTCCCTCACTGTGTCTTGGCTAATAGGTGTTTGGGACAACAGCGCCAAATCACGCATGCTATTTAATATATTTTCCTGCCAAACATAATATTTTGCATCCAAAACATATCAACGCTGATACACTTGGCCAAAGGGGTTAAAGAGTCAAATTAATGGTGAGAAGACCCAAAAAACTTTAGAATTAACATTATAATATCAAACACTCATTTCAATGTCATTGTTGCTTCAAGGTCTTGGTTTTGAATTTGTACTTTTTGTTACTTCTAGCAGCTCGAAGAACAACTTTGTTTTCCGACATTTAGTTATAAAAGTCAAGGCAGGGTTTATTGAAGTTGGTCTTCACACAAAGTTCAGATTTTACCAATTCCACCTCTATTCTATTCCTCTCGTCTGACCAAAAATTTTTCATGATCGAAAATATCCTTTCGACTGAAGTATTGCTGACTGGGATGCACAAGACGTGCTCAAATGACTTCAGTAGATTTGGACTGTCACTGCTTTTAAAGAATTCCACCAACTTCATATCCACCCTGTCAATTTCCTTCAGCCTTGGCATCACCTCTCTCAGTACACAAAACTCATTATATAGTTCATCCCCGTTTGCAGATGTACCAGAAGCTTCCACAACAGCCACAATATCGTCGAAATCAAAGTAATTTTTTAATCCCAAGACAGAAAAGTGCTTCAAAGGTGTAGCCTCGAATGGAAGGTATTCCATTTTTGAAAGTATTCAAGGCTTCTTTCATAGACCTTGACTGATTCAATTGTGAAACACTTCTGGTCATCAGCTGACAGTTTTTTTTAGGCACTGGTTAACTTTATAGCCATAGAAATTGTCTTGGATTCTTTGCTTCTAAGTCTATCCATTACTCCATAAACCTCTGTGATTTGGGTTACCTCACTTTCCAGCACATTAATTCCCATTGCATTAAATTCATGTAACTCTGCATGAAAAAAAGAGCACACACTCAGGTAGTGAAAGATCTCTTGCAACTTCATGGTCTCCATTTTCTGCCACAAAAGTCCAAATCAGTGGATGAGTTTCCTCTTCACCTTGAGACAGGAAATATAAATGCCTTCACTGATTCCCATGTTTTTAGTAGTCTGTCTATAACAAGAAGTAAAGAAAGCCGTCGATTATGGAGATGTCGTAGAAGACTGCAGTACTCTTGCTCCACAAAATCAGTCTTTGAGCGCTTCTACTTCCTTTGCTGAGGATGAAAATTCATTGAGTACCTTAATAAGTAATCCTTCAACATCATACTTCAGCAGTTTACATGCATGTTTTGCCATGTTATGTAGCACATGGCAGTTGCAATTTGCTTGCAGTAGTGTTGATTGCATGTTTTTCAAGTTGCAAAAGATAGATTTGGGTTTTCCATAATTTACTGCTGCATTGTCTGCTGTATAAGACACTGCATTTTTCATACTTAAGTTGCTTTCTTCCAGAATAGAGACAATTTTTGATGAAACACCATCAGCTGTTTCATCGGAGGCTTCATAAAAGTCCAACAAGCCTTCCTCGATTCCACTGTGCTTGTCAAAGTATTTTATCATCAATGGGAAGCATTTTGATGTTTGAAGCATCAGATGCAATGGACAGAGTTTGGCTATTTTTCAGATCACCTATTGTTAGGTGATCTGAAAAATATCCAACCTCTGTCGCATTGTTGCGCCAGTTGCATGCGGGGTAAGCACGTTCTCCACCAAACTCTCTGCCTTTGTTCTTCTACAGTGTATTTTATGGCTCACTTTGGAGTCAGAAAATACTTTGGATGCAATTTTGTTGCCACAATCAATTGAAAGACGGCTGTGATGATGCATGACACCATGATGCACAAATGTGAAATGTGAAATCTTGCCATGTTAACCCTACACTACATGGTGTGCCATATCTGGCATGCTCTGCTTTGCACTGAAACGCGTTACAATACAATGGAAAAGCCAAAATGAAAGGATAATTTTTTCCTTATTTTTCTCAACATGAATGATTGTCAAAAACGTTTTTTTGTAGCTAAAAAAAATTGAGCATTCTGGGGTTTAAAATATGGACAAAACAGTGTCCATATGAAGATCAGTTTGCAATATGGACATTGCTTCTGAAATATGGACTGTCCGTACTAATTATGAACGGGTGGCAACCCTACTCGCGACAGAAGCGATACGATGCCAGGCCGAAGGTCCACCTCTCCCACTCCAGCCGACCTCGAGTTTTCGTAAGAAAACTTACGGGCGCAGTCGCGAGGAATACTCTTCGCTCGAGGAACGAAGGATTGCCACGGCAACCTCCACGGTAAGCTACACGGCAGCACGAGACGCCACGGCAGCGAACCCTTCGTGCAACACACACCGCGGACCAGAACGCTCTAGCTCCCACAGTCGTTCTAAGATTGAGGTTCCCGTCACGGGAGCCAAACGAGCCATCGACAAAGCCCTTCGCCTCCCCCCCACCTCCGAGAAAAAAAGAGACGCCCAACGTGGGGCTCGAACACACGACCCTGAGATTAAGAGTCTCATGCTCTACCGACTGAGCTAGCCGGGCGAGACGTATCGTCTTCCTTGTACTCGATTCACTCCTTTCGAACTCGATCCGTCGACTATTCGAGGTTTGGGGATGAGTCAGTCGTACCTATCCTATTGTTCTGCCCATCGGCACACCCCGTGTCAAGCGTCGAGCGTTCGTTTCATCTCGGATGGCGCGGCAGTCACTACGTCGTCGCCTGACGCATTCCACGCCTGCACTTCCCTGCAAGTAAAGAAGTTCTGACGCAACTCGAGCCGCACCTGTGGTTAACGCAATATAAGTCCGTTTCCTCTCGTTCTGCCGCTGCCATGGAACTGGGAAAACCTCCCACGCTCAACGCTCTCCTTTCCTTTATCGACGTTAAAAAAAGCCTGGATGAAGTCACCCTCCCCTCCCCTTCCTTCACCTTTTCTCTCTCTCTCTCTCTCTCTCGTACGGCCCCAATACTTGTAAACGCTTTTCGTAAGGAAGTCTGCTAATCTCCTTGTTTGTTGTTGAAGCCTGCCTCTGGACCCTCTCGAGCGCCGTTCACTCGCTTTCATCTGTCGGCTTCCAAAACCGACCGCGACACCCTAAATGGGATCTCACAAACGCCGCACGCGACGGAAGGCTAAAGCGCGAGCTCTCCGAGGCCATGGAACGTCGGACGAAACTTCGGTTCCCGTTACATTCATCTGTCGTCGCTTACGCGTGCGAGGAGAACTTCAGTGCATCGATCGTCATCCTCGAATCTCACTCTCTTCGTCAAATTCATCTCTGAGACCTATCGTTATCGCGACCGATGAGAAGCACCTCGAGTTCACTCTCGTTAAATCTCGGGAGTCGTTTCTCGATCCGTTCGTCCGAGAGCTGTAAACCCAATTCGGATTTATTTCGTCTCGTTCGCGCCGTCCCCCACCCTTGGTGGAAAAACTCATTTTGGTGCCGTAAGAAAATTTGCCGATCTCACCTGCTAGACCTCGATCGAAATCGCTAGTGTCGACCGGGGCTTCTCGACTCGTGGGTGGCCGAGACCATATTTGGGGTCGCGAACCGGCAACTAAATCCCGAGTTATGTATTTCTTTAGGATTTTAGTGCAGAGGAGGAAAAGCCTGTGGAACTCGAGGCAGCGATCGGGGTCCCGAATGGCACGATCCTGATTTTTTGGGTCGCGCCTGAAAAAGGATGGGAAGCCCCGTGTAGACCAAAAGGCGAAGCGGCCGTTCGACTTCGTCCCTCGGGACGACGCTGGCTCGACCGACTTCGATCGTCGCGTGGTGTCGTATAGCAAAACGATAGCAAAATGCAATAGGATTCTCGTCTTCATCCGTCGTTCCGTAGCCAGTGGGAGTTCGTGGGTTGACCTCCCGTTTTATGCGGCACTGATGAGACCCCATTCGGAGAATTCCATTCGATTTTGGAGGCCTTGGAATGGGAGCGAATCGGCGGAGCTCGAAGGGGTCCCGAGGAGGGCCAAGCAAATCATCGACGAGGTGAGGGGACCGGGAGGGGACCGGGAGGGGACCGGGAGGGGACCAACCTACGAGAAGCGTTTAGAGTGTTGGGGTCGTATTCCCTCGAGCTCAGGTTGCGACCGAGGTACCTGTACTTGTGGCGCGTGCGACGAGAGGAGTCGAGAGGGTAGGGCCCAGGGTAGGGCCTACCCTCGTACGTCCACTCGCGGGGGGCGGAGAGCAGCTCGTCTCTGAGCTCTACGCTCGTTCGCGTGGCAGCATTTTCTCCCGTTGCAAAGGACGACCGTTCGTGCCGAAAGAAAGCGATTGCAGGTATCGGCGAGATACCGTCCGCGTTTCCACGGGTGCCTCGTCGGTTTCGTTCGGCAGTCCGGTCGTACGAGAAAGCGAATTCGTGTGCGAGCCGGGGAGATCGATCGTAGAGCGAAGCGAAACGGATGGGATGGTAAGACACGAACGTGCCGAAGAGGCAAGGAAGCGGTGCCGAGGCCCGCCGGCGGGAAGACGCGCCCCGACGAAACGACCGATCGTATTCCTGCGACGTGCCGGCGACGGATAGTGGCATACGACCGAAAACATCGGTGAGAAACTCCCTTCCCACGAGTTTCACCCAGTACTGCGACCCCCAAGACGCATACGGCCGTCACTCCTTCGCGTTCTTCTTTCCACGGAGGAAGAAAATGTAGGCCCTTTGGATACCGAAGCGGTTGAAAGCGACGCAGAGCGGTCGAAAGCCATTACGTTCGGCCCGAGTGCATTCGATCGTTCTAAAAGGATGCCGATATGCACTTTCCGAGATCCGATTTATACGGTGGAGAATGGAGAAAACACAAATTTCCAGAAGTTCCGCTTCTAAATCTCTCTCTCTCCTCGTCTTCTTCCGAATGTACTCTCTCTCTCGGGACGCGGTGCCAGGTCCCGAAAGGCCGATGGCCCACCTCGCCCACCTCTCCCACCCCAGCCGACCCCGAGCTTTCGTCAGGAAACTCACGGGCGCAGTCGCGAGGAATATTCTTCGAGGAGCTCAAGGAACGAAGGACTTCCACGGCATTGCGAGACGGTACCGCCGCAGATCGGAACGTTCGAGTTCCCACGGTCGGTTTAAGATCGAGGTTCCCGTCGCGGGAGCCAAAGGAGCCACCGACGGTGCCCTTCGCCGAACACACACCACCAAAAGAAAAGGAGACGCCCAACGTGGAGGCTCGAACCCACGACCCCGAGATCAAGAGTCTCGTGCTCTACCGACCGAGCTAGCCGGGCGAGACATCACGAAGTCATCGTACTCCATTTACTCCTTTCGAACTCGATCCGTTCGACCATTCGTTCGAAGTATGGGGAGGGGTCAGTTGTGCCCATCGGCACGTCCCTCGTCGAGGTCGGGCGTCGAGCGTTCGTTTCATCTCGGATAGGCTGAACTCTCTCGAAGATCGATATTTTAACGGGAGCATACCTAGGCCCAGTCGCCTGCTGCATGGTCCACCCGATGCCTATTCGCTTGCATCGATTGCTTCATTTTTCTCACAAAGGCATCTAACTTTCTCTTAACCCTTTCCGCAATCGATGGCTAACACAGTTCGACGAAGGAGTATAGAAGGTTATAACCGGTGGCGTATTTTACAGGGGGGCAGGGGGGGCAACCGCCCCCCCTGGCGCCCCCTTGGAAGAAATCATTTTCTCACCTGATATCACCCGGGTGGAGTTTGGCACCCCCGCTCTGTTGCCTTGCCCCCCCTGACCCTTCGGCCAAAATACGCCACTGGTTATAACTTATAAGTAGTGATGGCGCGGGGCAGCCACTATGTCGTCGCTTGACATATTCCACTCCTGCACTACACTGCTAGTAAAGAAGTTCTGACGCAACTCGAGCCGCACCTGTGGTTAACGCAATATAAGTCCGTTTCCTCTCGTTCTGCCGCTGCCATGGAACTGGGAAAACCTCCCACGCTCAACGCTCTCCTTTCCTTTATCGATGCTAAAAGCCTGGATGAGGTCCTTCCCTCCGGATAGAAAAACATACATTGGTGCCGTTTTAAAAGAAAGTTTGCCGGTCTCACCTGCTCGGCCGAGATCTAAATCGGTCGCGTCGTCCAGAAGACGAAGCGGTCGTTTGAACTCGTGCCTCGGGACGACGCTCGCTCGTCCGACTTCCGTCGACACTTCTCCGTTAACCATCACGGGAGAGTGCTGGAATCCGCGCACCTCGATCCTTTGCGTGCCACGTACGGTGATCGCCCTCGTGAGATCTTCCGACCTGGGATACTTCGTACACGGTCGGAAGCGGAATTCGTGTCGACGTCGCGACTCGGCCGGTGAGCGGCCTCGCGTTCTCCATTCGACACGGAGCTCCTCGACCCTGGGTCACCCTGCCTCGGAGTTCCCACTTCACTCCCCCGATGTCGCTCCGAGTGATTTTCCACTTTTCCCCGTTGCGAAGGAGACCCTGCGCGAGAGGAGGTTCGCGACACGCGAGGAGGCGGTCTGGGCCGTCCGGCAGCGGGTGTGGGAACGGCCTCGACGACTCTTCCGGTCGGCCATCGACGAGCGGTCGTATCGGTGGGAGAAGTTCGTCGCCCTCGATCGAGAAGACGCCTGTGCTCCCTTGCAGGGGGAAAGTGCGACGTGCGACTCATCGCGATGGCGGTGTGACCCACGTGTCGATACCGGTGCGATGCGATCGTCACGTCGTGTCGTACATGCTGCCGTTTTTTATCGCAGCGTCGTACCCACCCACCGGGTTTCAGGATTCCACGACGCAAAAGTCGCATTACTTTTGGCACACCCCTCTTAGTTATGGCAGCAGCAAACTCGCACGCTTAAAAAAGTTTTGGCACCGAAAGGGTTAAGGCCACGGGTCATCAAAACGGCAATTTTACTCGGAACAGGTAAAACGAGGACCAGAGGCACGATTCCCAGCGTCGCGAATTCTTAAACTCACTCGTTTACGTTCTACAATTAAAATACGCTCATTTTTAGGGCGCCAAATAACCCTCACAGTCGTGTTATTTGGGAGTTCGAGTCGGGAGCTCGACCCCTTCATGGAATTGGAATTTTTTAAATATCTAGTTGTCTAGGCCTCCGAAATCGAACACGATACTCCAAATGGGGTCTTACCAGAGCCGCACATGACGGAAGAATAACGTTCGAGCGTCTGTCGGCTATAGAACGTCGGATCGTGCCTAAAATCCTGTAACATTTAGCTACCGTCGCCTGCGCGTGCGAGAACCCGATTTCCTCATCGATAGTAATCTCTAAACGTCTCTCTCGGTTTGCCTCCTCGAGTTCATCGAAAGATCTATCGTTATTATGACCGACGTAAAGAAGTTCGATCTCCCGGATCGCTCTCGGACTCCGTGGACTCGTTTCCGATCGTCCCGGAACTCGGGGACTCGTTTCGGATGTTCCCCATGCGAAATGCCGTTTTCGATTCTCGACGATTCTTAGTTGGATCCCTCCCTCGTCCTTGGAGGCGGAACGTCATCCTGATCCCTTCATTTTTTCGTTTCGATCTTTCCCCGTTTAACCAAAACTTCGTGCCTCTGCGTCATTCGGAAGGTACCGTCATACACCTCGTGATGCCGACGATCGACGATCACTATTGTGTATTTTGTATGGAAAACCATTTATTCTTATCTCTGCAAAAACAAAAAAGGAAACAACACAACAATACTTCATGGTATCTCCTCTCACTTTCTTTTCTCATGCACACCAACATAAAAAATTTTCATTCATCAATATGCCCATGTTGATATCAATGCGTTGAATGGCGTTTGAACTAGAGGGAGGGAGCAGAAAATAGTGAAAAAAGAAATTTGAGAAAGAAGCAATGCCTGGGAACAGTCAATTCATCCACTTGCGACAATTTAGTGCCCCGCACAGGCACGGAATCTTGTTGTCATCCTCCACGTCGAAGCGGTAGTCGTACGCCAACTGCGGACAGACGGAAGCACTCCGGCAATTAGATCAAAGACGACGACCAGGACAAAGCTCAGATCTATACAGGGCATGTCTTGAATGTATCATCAAAGATGACAATGGAGATGGAATATTGCGAGATTCAACACCTGTGCTGAAACATCTTGGGACAAATTATTTGTTAGACTGTGAAAATTTCCAGCAGAAACATACTTGGCCAGTATTGTATGTTTTTCAGGTTACTATAACCCCACCTCACACTGTTAACCCTAGCAATACCAAGCTTATTTTTGTTCCGTGGAGTACCAATGGGGGTGGGGGGTTGGAGGCCCAATATTCAAAATTAATTAACAACAATTTTGTATTTTAGGCATAATACTCCACACATCACAATGGGAGTACAAAAAGTACTTTTTTTTTTACAAACTAAGCTGATAATTAAATTTCAACATAGGAAGAAAGACAGGGCCCAGGCTACGAGGCCCCCCCACCCTCCCTTTCATAATGCTTGGGTTAAAATAGTGAGTGGTAGAAGATGCAAGTGAACACACCTCTTCACCGCGAGCAATGCGTCGGTTTGCAAATATGATGATTTTGACGTCTCGATCCACCTCGACCGCCTCTGCGACACAGTTCGGATAGCACGAGTGATTGATGTATCGAGCGAGGCCGCCCTTGAGCGTGGCATCGATCACTCGTTCCTCGTCCAGCCTGAACATGTAGATCCCCCTATTTTGGGCCTGGTAGCGCTTCTCCCTCAGCTCTGCGATCTGCAGTCGGATCGTCTCTCCTATGTATTCGATCACCATCGTATTTCGTTCCAGGTCTCGGGCGGCATACAGACCCAGACCGGCGATCTTGGACCTGCAATGATTGCATCGTTCATAGAGATTCCTAGGATCTAAAGTGCGATAGTAATCAATGAGGTTTAAATAGGCACCTGGCCAGGAAGACATTATTTCGCCACTCCTGCTTCATGCGCTTGTATTGGGAACTCTTGCTGTGGATGTACTGCTTGCCAAATAGGCCATATGGATCGTATGCATAGAGAGAGTGGAGCAAAGATGCTCCAGAGTTGCTGCTGCTACTGTTGCTGTTCGCACCACTTGAACCCCCTCCTCCAGCACTTCCCATCACAGTAGGCATCACCGGCCCAACTCGTCGGTGAGATGTGGCGGGTTTCTTGAAGTGAGTCCTCAACTTTGGTTCCGATCGGGCGCAGCCTTGATGACGGGACGACACCAAATAGAGGCATCGATCATGAACACCAAATCAACCCATCTTTTGTGATTTAGCATTTTCCCACTTACCACTAGGATTGATGGCCAAAGGAAGCTCAAAGATAGGATTCCTCCCATATTTGAATTGATAGTCAGTGAGGGTGTCTATGCCGGGTAGGGACTCGACGATGCGGATGATGGCCGGCTCTGTCAATCCAAACAGATCTTCCCCTGCAAGAGAATGACAAAAGCATGACTGTGAGCAGTAACCAACATTAAGAAAGACATTGCTAAAGAAGGAATGCTAACCTGAGATGAACTGTGGGAAGACATTCATGCAAGCGCTGGCCTTGCGGAGCTCAGCAATGGGTTCCAAGATCTTCAACCACACCTTCCTGGGTGTTGTGTCAGAGAGAGTAAGTGTCTCATAGGGTGGTTCTTGTACCTTGATCATGAATTCGGGTTGTCCATCCTTCTCGGCGATGCTGCACTCGTATATGCAACGTTTGTTCAGACGACGCATACTCCAATACATCCGAAGCTGGAGTCCGAGAAAATCACAAAACACAACTTTGGAGACTGCTGGTATACAGTAATTGTACCCTACATACATGTTAAGAACCTCAAGTGTTTTTGGCCTGCATCTGCATGCACTCCAGAAAGACAGTATTTGTGGAAGCACAATGTATGTTTATTATAGTGTTTTGATAACTGATGATGTCACATTAAGTTGGAAGTCAAAAGGAAGGCAAGAGCATCATTGCATTCCATATGAGGAAAATAGCCAATAATAGCCAACATGAGAACATGAGGATAAGCACTGGATTACAAAGTTTCACAAATTTCAATGTAGCCTTGGTGTATAGAGTGACCCACATGTGTCACGAATACAATCTTTCTATTTTGGTCATACGAAACTTGCATGATCAGATATTTTTCAGTTTTATCACTTGATTTATTCAGCTCAAAGGTAAATAGCTCTAAAAATCTGAGTAGCTCAACAATCACCTCCTCCATTAATTGTTCATGCACAGGGTCTTAAGCTCAGGTAAAGCACTTATAGTCCATTACACTTGTATATTAATTGCCAGATATTGAGATCTTATTCAAGGATCTGGGAACACTCACTATTTTGTATCCAATTGGGTAGATGAAGTGATTATTGTGAAAGGAAGGAAGTTGATGAGGTAGAAGCTGCCCAAGGTCAAGGAGGATCAAGGACCCGACCCGGAGAACGTGGTTGTCATCCCCTTGGTGCATGATGGATGCCACCTGACGAATCTCATCCCGTTCGATGTACACCCGTCTGAATACAGCCAGTGTCGTCAGCTCGTTGTCCTTCTCGTTCCTCAATATGTGCTGCGAGCAGTAAACTGCCTGCAAGGATCATCAAGGCCTTTCATTTGACGCCCTTTCATGGAAAGAAAATGGAAGGACAAGAAGGGGAGAGGTCGACCTTATTTTTGTAAAACACGCCTCCCTCCTTCACAGCACACCCAAGGTGATACACATTGGTGCAACGAAGTTTGAAGCACCTCACAGTGGCACCAGGCTTCAGGCAGACAATGCAGTTGAATGTGAGTGCCTTCTTCAGCCCTTCTTCAGTGTTCACCAAAGATCCGCTGATTGTCTCGTACACTTCTTCCGCCCACAAGGCACAGTTCAAATGCACCCATTTGTCCACATCATAGTTCAACAACCTGGTCCAAAAAAATTGGTAATAAAAGGTACAGTTGAGTTTTTATCATTCGAAACTAAATTGACTAAGTCTTTGATTAAAAACAAACCTGGCAGGTCCATCAGAGACTCCATCACCAGGTTGGGAACAAAACAGGCAGACGCGATTGTCATATGTCTCCCGTCCAGGCATCAGGCATATTCCCATACGGAACAACATCTGTTGGATCAGAGTAGAAATTACCACCACAGAAATAAAGACATGCAACAGAGACAGGAAAGGAGATCCACCTCGGTGAGTTCATTGTCTGTGGGAGATCGATACTTGGAAGTCGGGGTGAGAGCACCAGGTGCCCATGTCTTGTAACGAATCCCCTTCCAAACCTTCTGTGGAATATTCACCTGCTGATCCTCACTCTGACTCACTGACCCTGATCCTCCTCCTCCCCCACTTCCACCTTGCACTCCACCACCTCCTCCTACCCCCATTCCATTCTCCCTCATCTCATCAGGGAGAGAGTCAGGGAGCAATGGACTCCCCCCAATCCATCCCCCCTCCTGTTCAACAAATGATGCATCAGATGCCCTGGTGCTATTCTTTTAGAAAGTGATTCAAAGTGTCTGTTACTGACCATGGGTGGCAGGAATGAGGTGACATGAGGGAGATGGGAGGAGTCTTGTGTATTGTTTTCATCACTGGTGCTATCCATTTCATCTGCAGTGAACCCACCTTCCTTCCACCCATGCTCCACCACCATCTCTGCCTCCTAAGATTGAATGACCATGGACATTCACCCATAGGGCTCAAAAAACATGAATCAAGTAAGTTAGTAAGGAACAGGACAACTGGCAGATTTCCTATGCTGTTTTCTTTGTCTTAATGAACTAGGTGGGCATCTCATAAAAATGTCAACCACATGGCCTATCTCATGAGTAAATATGACTGTTTCTTGAGAACATTACCAATCCATGAGTCATACAGTGAAGAAGCAGCACCGAGATGTCGACAGCTGCAGACACTCATAGGAGGAAGAGCAAAATGCCACCTAACATGCTTTGATATTATTTTCTCTTATTCCAATGGGTTTACTCTACAGGGTGGCCCATAAGTCCCAATCGGTTATAATTAGAGCATAAATACAAAAAATCAAAGTAAACATTTTGTAATAGTTTTAAAACATTGATTGATAATTCAAAGTACAAATTACAATCATCTCGACAAATATTCTTTCCTTAGTAATCGATTACATCAGTGTGAGCTCCAGCACGTGTAACAGAGTTCAATGTAACGCCACATTTGCTTGAATGCTCTCCTCAACATTTCAGGAGTAATCATTGTAAATGCATTGCATTTGGCTGCACTCAATTCATCCACATGATGGATACGCATGCTCACTTGCTCCTTTACAAACGACAAAAGTCAATTGTCACACGTCGTCAAATCGGAGCTATGGGCGAGCCAAGGTAGGGGACCCAATCGACTATTCCAGACAGGGAATTCCTGTGACAAAAACTCTCTTACAACGACTAAGTAATGGCTGGTGCACTGAAATACCCTTACTTCTTCTTTGATGGACCTAAGCACTTGCAACAAATCAATAGTGTATGGAATTTTATCTGTCTCCATGTTCACTTGACTCACTGATATGTCTTAGGGGTGAAGAGGACAGTAACTGGATGTGCATCCGCATTGGAACCATTCATCTCAACGCCTTGGCGGATTTTTCTCAAAACTTTCATCATAATGGATTGGGACTTATGGGCCACCCTGTACATGTCAGATACAAGGTTGTTACTTGGGCTGGGACAGCTGAGGAGGACTGCAGCTTACATGCCCAGAGGAAGCCATAGAAAGGGGATGAATCTTCAGGATGAGCAAATTACATTATGAAAATGAATAGGGAGAAGAAAAATACAGAGATGATGCTTCCTCACAATGGGGGGGGGGGGGGGGGGGGGCACCCCCCCACAANGGGGGGGGGGGGGGGGGGGGGGGGGGGAGGAGACCAAGGTTCAAGTTACACCAAAAGGGATCAATGAGCTACTAAATGCTGAGAGAGGGGCTGACCTTCTTGGCACTGAAAGCCCTGTGGTCAAAGGCATACTGCATGTAGCAGGTGGAGCTGCAGAATGAAACCTGTGAATCCTCAATAGAGAGGAAGGGGAACTCAGTGACAGGCTTCACGATGGCATCGGACATGATCACCACGTCGCAGTGACGACAAAACTTGGGGGCTCCATTCACCATGCTCCCAATGTCCATGGCTGTGGAAAACAGAAGCATACCATGTAGAAGAGATACCAGGCATGCAGTGGGACGAGGAAGGGGGTGTTCGGCTCGAACCAGCAGCATCCCCATCCCACAAGCTCTGATAAAGACCCAGCTTCTGAGATGGAGGTGTGACAGTCCTCTCAATGATGTGGAAGTTGGCAGGTGGGGTGATGCCCAGGAGCAAGGCAAGCTTCTCTAGAACCCCCGAGATGTCTCCAGCCGCATCGGCCGTCAACGTGAGCGTCACCGTCACGTTGGCAGCTGAATTGTGGCATGGAAAAAGCTCACCGTGCCTCTCTTCCTTCATCTCAATACTCACTGCCTTCTCCCTCTCCTTGGAAGATGGAGGAAAAAAGGAAAAACTCACCTCCTTTTCCCCATATGATCATCAAAGATACAAGAGAAACACATACCAGATCACCATAGCATGGCATTGGGATATCAGGTGAATTGCATTCATGCTTCACCTCAATGCAATTCTTCTCCAACTCCAACTCAGGCTCCTCCACCTTGATGTTGTCTGCCTCCGTGTAGAAACTGGACAGGACTGTACATACCCAAGGCTAGGTAAGAAAAAGATAATTCACTAGAGAAGAAAAGGGAGACTGATAGAGAAACGCACTTGGGAAGAGAGGGGGACTGCAATCATCATCATGAAGAGATGAAGATGTGGATGCACTGGCAACAGAATCTGGAGAGTCTGTGTCCCTGATGACTGTTCGGGCCCACTCCAATAACGGGTATGTACCATCTGAAAGAAGGAAACACAAAAATAACTACATAAAATAACAGCTAATAGATTCAAAATTTAAAATTCAAACTCTTCAAAAATTAGATCTACTATTGCATTATGTTATAAGGAACTCTCATGAATTGAATTTCAAAGTGCTGGGGCCTACTTAGGCCAGATTAATGACCTAATGGCCACATTTTAAAATTCTTTATCATGGAAAAAAATTCCTTTCAGTGTATTACATCAAGCCATAATGTGTTCTATTATATTCATCCAAACTGAAATCACTCTTAATCTCCAGGGATAGCAAGGGCTCACTCAAAATAGACAGTGATAAGTTTTTTGATGCAACAGTGACAAAGATGGACACCACTTAGTTGACAAAGAGCTGAAGGTGACAGAAAGGGAGAGGGAATTGTCAATGGAGACATTCAAGTCTCAGTCAAATAGATGTACAGTATCTTTTCCTCCACTCTGATCCCTGAAAGGAGACTATGGGAGATGAAGATTCCCCTTATATTCCTGGTTTTGTTTAAAATAGAAGCCCTCAAAGGAAGGGGAAAAATTTCTTTTCTCTCAGTAGCATTTGGATCCTATTTCTTATCCTTAGGTTGAGCTTTACATGGATTCTGCAGGGACAATTCCTGTCTGCTTATGGAAAGCAATAATTAAGAGAAAAATGAGAAATAACTACATGCAATGAATGTACATACCTTCCTTCTTTCGGGGAGGGAATTCAGTGCCAAATAGCCCCCTCTGGCTTGATTTAGGGTTCCTTTCATTCAATGGCTGGAGATCACCAAAGGGATGCATTGAGTAATAGTCTCCTTTGGATGGGATGAATGCCTTCCCAAACTTTCCCTCTAAAACTCCTTTCCCTGCTTCCTTGGATAATTTGAAGGAAGGAGTAACTTCTGCCGGTGGCTCATTGATGGGAATCGGCGGCAGTGATCGGAGCAACTCCAGCAATGACTCCATGTATGCATCATAATCTTCCTCTACCTTTGAGGATGCCTATAGTGGAAGAAAAGAAGAATTGGTGGGATTCCAAAGGATCGGTAAGTAGAGCAACAAAGAAGGCACTAATGAACGAGACTAACCCGACGTGCACGTTTTTTCACAACTGGTGAAACATTAATTCCTTGCTCTGCAGCTTGTTTCTGCTGGATCTGTTGGAGGCGACGTTTCTTTTGATATAGCCGACGCTTCATCTTCTTCTCCTCCAAGTCCCTCTGCTTCCTCAGTTCTGCAAGTATAGATCAGTTGTTGATGTACCCCTCTATATGCCTTCAGATGACAATCTCATCATTTGGCATATATATTTCAGAGGACTTACCTTCTTCAGTTTGCGAGGAAGGAACACAAGCTGGAACCTGCAGATCCAAGGTATCAACAGAAGTTGACAGTGGAGTGGTGGGAGCAGTGGCAGATGCATGTACCGGTGACAGAGAGGACGGAATGACTGGATGAGCATAAGCACAAGACAATGGATGAGAAGTTGGGTGAGGTGTCAAGACGTGAGAAGAGACAGGGGCATACACCGAAGATGGTGTTGAAGGAGGAGTGGGTGTAGGGGTGGAGGTGGGTGTTGGGGTGGGTGTGGGGGTGTGGGTTGGTGTGACTACTTGTGATGGGATAGGATGTGGGTGGGATGGTGGAAGAATGGGAGGGTGAAGAGTTGAAGGCACAGGTGTGGACATGGGCGGAGTGGAAGGAGGCTGAGACATGGCTGGAAGAGACACAGGAGGAGGACGACATGGTGGTCCTTCTTTCCTGCTGCTCCCCTCTGTCATAACTATCTCCTCATTCTTCTCCTTCAGCTGAAATTTAAAGAACCAACTTTTATATACAGCCACTGATGTTTCCTCAGGATCCATGACAGACTAGTTTCATAGACATACTGATTGAGAGGGAATGCTTGCAGGTTGCTCGATTGGGGATGCATCAGTAGGGTTTCCTCCTGCTTTGGGCATGATGATTGGTGTGGGATGAGGGATCTGGAATGCCTTGCTGCTTAACTGTGATGTAGCAGGGTACTGAGATGCTGGAGGAGTGGGAGGTGGTGGGACACTTGTAGTCTGCAACAGCTGTTTCAACAACACATTCTGTGCTTCTTCCAGCTTGGAAGGAGACACTTCATTGCCCAACGTTCCAGCTGCACTTGCAAACCCACTGCAGTTGAGAGATGGAACTGATGCAACAGAAGTGTTTCCACTGCTGCATGTGCTAGAACAATGAGCCACAGAGACATGAGTGAGGGATGACATGTGAGTTGAAGGGATTGGTTCACTAGGGTTGGTATCCATGGACAGACCCATGGATACTGCCCCTTCACCAATTCCCTCCAGCATGGCAGCCAACTGCCCCCCACTCTGCCGTCTGTCTTTCTTTGTCTCCCTCATCTCAGTCAAGGCCTTCATCAACTGAGGAGTAGTGGTGTTAGTCGTCTGTGTAGGGAGCACCACCGGCTTTGACTCCATAGACACCATCGTGGAGGACTGAGTCGGAACAGGTGTTGAACTTGACACTCTACCCGTTCCTTCTGAGATCAACAAAGACTCTGATGATGAAACAGTTGATGCTGTTGGGGCATCATTCACCTGGGGTGGCACCGAGGGTGGAGGAGCAGGTTCAGACGATGTGGAGGAGGTGGCAGATGATGCTGAAGAGGTGAAGGGACTCCCACCTCGTAAGCCAAGCTTCACAAAGGAGAAGTTTGAGATCCTGAAGAAATCACCAGGAGGATGTGGAGCAGGATTGTTGGGATTATTTGGATTCCCTCCTCCTCCATTCATGTCTCCTGGTGGTTGCTGCTGAGGTGGCATGGGAGATGCAGGGTGGCGCATGGGTGCAGGGGAGCGAGGGGGTGGTGCCCATGGACTCCCACCTGGCATGCTTGGAATTGCTGGGCTGGCTGTTGGGCTTCCAAATGGAGGTGTTACCACTCTCGGACTGGATTGCGGCGTCTGGGGGCTCCTGAACTGAGGATAATGTTGCTGCTGCTGTTGTTGCTGTTGCTGCTGCTGTTGCTGTGGTTGTTGCCAGCCACTTGGACGCATCATCTGCTGCTGCTGTTGTGGCAGCATGGGTGGCTGCTGTTGCTGCTGCTGAAATGGATGCTGCTGTTGACTGGGCATCATCCTGACCTGGGCAGAGAAGGTGGGATTCATAGGAGGAGCACCAGCACTTGTGGCATACATCCGCTGCTGATGATAAGCAGCTTGGTTTGGATAATGATGATAGGGAGGCTGCTGTTGAGCTTGTTGCTGTTGTTGCATTGCCTGTTGCTGCTGCTGCATCACTTGTTGTTGTTGCATTGCCTGCTGTTGCTGTTGTTGAGGCATCACTTGTGGGTACATCTGATGCATCTGCATTGGATACCGTGGTCCCTGCGGATGATGAATAGGCTGCTGTTGCTGCTGAGTTTGATTGTACATGGAATATGGCGGCTGGGGACGTAAAGGAATCCCTTGATTCACCGGGGCTTGATGGTGATACTGGAAAAAAACAAAGATAATATGGAGATTTACAAAATAATTCAGAGTACCAGAGCAGTCTTGAACAACTCAGTATACCTGTGCTTGCAATTGACCCTGTGTGGGAGCAGGGCTACCAAGTGGGGAAGGTGATGGCTGGCTGGAGAGACTGCCAGCCGGAGATGGGAGTCTGAAGTTGGGTCCAGGGGAAGGTGAAGGTTGACTATTCTGCCCTGGAGAGGGTGATGGCACAGGGATGAAGGAGGGGGAGCTCAATGTTGGGGATGGAGAAGGCTGTCCCACCATTGGTGGTGTCACTGGCCCTGATTGGCATTGAGGTGCACGGAATTTCATCCCTGGCCCCAGTCTTCCACTTTGATCCATTCTGGAAAGCACATGTAAAGTATTGTACCAAAATTTCTCTATATCATAACAGCCTTAGGCAAAAATCAGCACAGACGCACCTGAATCCCTCATTGGGACTTCTCTGGGGAGGATGAATTGAACCTGGCTGCATCTCTTGTGAGGACACAGGGATCTCATGCTGGAAGAAATGCCAAAAAGTGGAGATTAGTGAAGTACACTAAGCAATACTTTTAAAATAAAGCCAAGTCAATGGACTGGAAAATATTGGGTATTAGTACAATATCATCTCTCCCTACAGCAAATCCAAGCACCATGCATTGTAGTTCCCATCACTTTTGTGAAAAAATATAACTTTAGAGCCAAAAGGATTCTGGCCGAGACCATAGGAGACCTCTACCAGTTAAAAAGATAAAAGACTAATCCTTTTCAAGGACATGATTCTCCATCACTATGGTCACAACTGCAATAAGTAATTGCATTAGGGATACCACTGGACTCTGTTTCTCTGGTCCATTCCAAATTGAAATTCAGGCAATAATCTGATACTCACCATGAGAGCAACAGGCCTCATGGTTCCTTGGAATTGATGAGGATAACCAGGATGCTGCTGTGGTGGTGGTGGCTGTTGATGTTGCAGTGGGGGTTGTTGATGCTGTAAGTGCTGATGCATAAGTGGTGGGGGGATTTGTTGTGGTGGAGGGATTTGCTGTGGTGGGGGGATTTGCTGTGGTGGAGGAATTTGTTGTGGTGGGGGAATTTGCTGTTGTGGCTGAGACTGCTGCATGTGAGGTTGAAGTTGAGGTTGAAGTTGATGCTGGAGTTGAGGGGATGGATGGGGCTGCTGAACCAACTGTGGCTGTCCCTGCTGCTGCTGCTGATGAACAGAATGCCCCATTGAGGAAGGTGCTGGGGAGATCCTCCTCTGTTGCTTCTGTTGGTACTCCTGTATCACCATGGCATGCTGGCGATTCTGCTTCCGCACTCCATCCAGCTGCTTCTGCAAGGCCTGGAGCTCTGAACAGACTCTTTCAAGTGTGGCTGCATCTGTATCCATCAGCTCCCCTCCATTCTTCCGCAGTTGCCTCTGCTTGCCCGTCAGGGATTTCCGTGCCTGTAAGGTCACAAATTTTTAATAATGGAGGAGGTGGATTTAGATGCATAAGCATAGATGCATAGGCAGTGATTCATAGGAGGCTCAGGCTCCCCAAAAAACTACACAGACAGGACTCAACCCTATCAAAAATTCATTACACATTTTTTTGTCGGTTTTCTTAATTTTGTTGAACCTGAGGGTCATAGACTAGGAAAACAATTCATCTTCAGCTTGTGATATGGAAATGAGAGACAAAGTATGTTCTAGATTTGGCAGTTTGATATGTATACCATGTGATCTGCAACTCATAAGCAACTAAAATAAGGAACTGGGAAGGTTCTTCATCCATTAGATTGAGGCTTGTAGGGCCAATTTACAAGCTAGGGGAGTGTTCCTGATTATTTACTCCTCATTCAGGATACTTGGATGCCAAGGACTAAAAATTGTGAATATCAATGAGAAAAATCTAGCTGCATAAATGACCTGCAGATCATTTACAACTTCAAGGTGTTCTAGCATATAAACATCTGACTGCTTCAAATAGTTTCTACAGTTTTTGCTGGTGCAGTCGAGGTCTTGGTTTAGTAACCTGGTACAGTTGGATGAAAACCACTGTTCTAGACCAAGCACATGAGTATAAGTAATACTGTTTCTGAGCCTCCTCATGTTTCTCAACAAATCACTGCCTATGCATAGATGGAAGGATACCCACTTTGCGGAGTTTCCCCACTTCTCCCTCAAAATGCTTGAGTTGAACAGAGAGGACCTGCTGCTGCTGGCTGAGCCAGGATTCATAAACAGCCACTTGTCTCCGTTCAGCATCAGTGCTGGGATTCTCGGGTGGTGTAGGAGGTGGTGGGAGACTCTGGAGTGGGACAGGGGGTCGAGGTGTTTGAAGGAGAGCTGTAAGAGAAGAAATCATGTGAACACCCTTATCTCATGAGCTCATAGGATTTCATTTTTACTTCATGTTAAACCCTTCAAGCACTGAGTTTTAAATTCCTGTGTACATCCTCAGGTGTATATTAAATGCACATCTAGGAAGGCTTTCACTTGCATTGTACTTTTTATTATATGCCATATAAATCTCATGAGAAAATGTGGAATAATTTTTCACTTCAGCAACATGTTATTCTTGGACACCTAATTATGAATATTTTCAAATGCTTTTTTCAATTCTTTTGAAATTCGATGCTTTTCAAGAAAGATGCTGTTTAGATGAAAGTCAACCCTTCCAAAGTGTCAGAGACTTATCAATTGTAATATTTTCTGGGAGCTCATATGCAGTTTGAAACCTTTCGCTCAGATGTGTTACAACAGGGTGAATTTTGACAAATTTATTTAAGCCTTGGAAATCCCATAATTTTGAGTAATCCACAAAATGCAGAAACTTTGAAATTGGTGTCTCCAAGTATGGATTTTTGGAAAAGTAGGATTTGATTGTTGGTTTTTTACACAATTCCCATCAGCATAACCAGTGCAAGGTATACATACATCTCCTTTCTGTCAACAGGTTTCTATCTGTGTTTTTTTCATCTTAGAAGACTTTGTTTCCTCAAAGTGGCAGCAATTTTTGTTTATTTTACACTTCTAAAAGTATCCCAGAGGTGCACATACTACTGCCAAAGAAATAAAAAAAAATAGACTGAACACAAATCCTTAATGTGCTCTATATGCCGGTCAAACCAGAACAAAAATTCATCCACAGATGACAGAATAATGTCCTTGCAATTAGGTGAATGTGGAGAACATACAGCATATGAGGATACACCCTACCAGCAGCTAGTGACTATTGTATGATGTACGTGAAAATGGCTTGAAGGGTTAATTGCCATAATGCTTTTGTTGCTATCAGACCATTCTAAGAAATAAGGTAATTTGAGTTAGGTGAAATCCTAAAGTGATAGGCGATAGTGATCAATACTACCTTTGGGTACCTGCAAGTGCAATATGCCATCAGCAAAGATGCATTAATAAGTACTGTCATGTCAGCCCTGTCTTGCAATGCCAGTCAAATTCCACTACTTTGACTAAATGATATTCTGCAGGGTATTTGAGTGCCTCTCAAATCCCTCTTTCACTTCTAGTACTGAATTTGACACACTTACTTTGACTAGTATTGCTGAATAAATATCCCTTTTTGTATCAGAGCAAAGGAAATTTCAAGGTATTTCAAAACTAATACTTTCAGGAATATCATTCTTGCAGAACATGGGCATAGCAAAGCTAACACTTAACCTATAAAATCAGGCATCAGGGTAACTGTGATCAATCTTAAGGTAACCTCTTGTTATGTCTCATTCACATGTAGACATGTAGACACATAATGCTTCATCCAATGACTGATAATTTAATGAAACCATGTTGTATATATTGCACATATTGCTTAATGTAGGATAACACCTTTGGTTTTATTATTTAATATCGAAAGAACACCTCACATGGAATGGAAGGGCAAATTTTCAATTGCAAAAATTGTATATGTAGCACAATTTTGCAAAATAATAATTGTTAATGATTAGCATGAAATAACAGCCATGCTATCTTCCAAAAGCTCACATGCACTCATGATCAATAAAACTAGATAAATTCAGATATGAACCTGGATGTATTCCACAGTCCTGCTGTACCACAGGTTCCTGGTATCCCATTGGAGGAGTCCCAAAGTTCATCTGATTGTTGCCACCTCCAACATGAGGGGGGAAGATGCCACGATTCATTTCCCCTTGCATGACTCCTGGATGGAATAGCAGAGTGCAGTTTAACAATCCCTGTCTATGCTAATGACATTTCATACTAACTACTTACTATATATCAATGACTGCATAAGTGACTATGACAATATATATAAGACTATACTAGGGCTGTCACAATGCATCAGCATCACTATTGATAGTTGGAGGCATCTATGGCTTCATCAGCCAACATGATGGTCCCATCACTCCCTCTTGCTCAGCAACTTGCCCCTTCTCTCAATAAAAAAAAAGTGGTGAGAAGCAATGGAAGGCCAACACAATGAGGGTTCACAGAATCTACGAGTGAATCCCCCTCTTCCATGGCATTCAAGGAAGGTAAATAATTTTCCAAAACATCAATGAAAGATAGATTTCTGGCCTATGCACTGATGTTTCCAAAACAGCAATCATGACAGCCCTAGACTTTATTAATGATTGTTCATAACTAAAGATGATAACAATGACAGTTCATAACTAATAGCTACACCAATGACTGCTAATAACTTTCACGACAATATTAATGACTGGTCAACTCAATGCCAGCTCATCATATCAGTCCAGTGTCCAGTAAATTCAAGGTTAGGCAAAACATAATTTAGTCAAGTCACTTTAGTTAGGTGCAGTCATGAACATCCAAAACACCTAAGTCAAACATTAGTCAACCCTCTGCTCCAATGGCATCCAGTCCTATTCATCAGCTAAGAGGAAGGTAAGGGTGAGGGTTGACTTTGGGAGTCTTTCAGAGGGGCATGCACAAAACATGTCCAAACCGGCAGACTTGGGATCTCTTGGTTCAAAGAAGTAGCCACTCAACCTGGTGGTGTGCTGTCATCTATGCCATTATCTATCTAGATGGCAGCACTCCACATCCTATCATGATTGGTAACACCTGCCACATGCCACAAGAACCTCCTCCTGACAATTATTTGCAGGTGTTAATTCATCTATTTATTGCCCACACTTCAAGGCCACAGGTGAGGCCATGGAGGTAAAAACTGCAACTGCAAAACTGAGAACTTCACCTCCTTGGAGATTTCAGACTTGGCAACCACAGTTTGTCAGAGTTCTCACAAAACTGTAGTAGCACTGGAGATGCAATAGTCAATAGCTTTCCTATGTTGCCCATCACTCGAGGAATCTGTGGATGTAATATGTAACTCTGCACACTTATTACAACTTTTGTTTTGCTGCAGCTATCTCTGAAGTTCATGTGCCCTAACTTTCAGTTTTGGACATAGAACAAGATAATCCTCACCAATGATGTCTTTTCAAGATCCATGAAACATATGCAAAACTATACACTTCTTAAAAACTATAGCATGCTCTATATGCTTCTTAAGAATGTGAGATAAAGTAATCCATCCAGCAGAAGAAGTGGATGATATTACTGTATTTAAAAACCTTCTGATAGCAGCTTCTGTGCTTTCCAAAAATATTAAATCCCTTCTCTTGACAACAGTTGCAGTTGTTACATGGACCAACAGCTGTGGATGACTGCCTAATTAATGACTACACTAATGACAACTCTGAATCAGGCCAAAAGACAGACAGACCCATTTGATGAGAGGTGGGAGCCCTGGGATGCATCAGGGGGGAAGGGCCTGCACTAGGTATGGGAGGAGGATGCTGATGATGGGGAGAGGGGAGAGGAGGCCTAGGTGAAGCAGGGGCACCAGCTGGTCCTGGCATGTGACGAAAGGATGGAGGTGGGCCTGCAGGCACCGGCATCTCACTTCCTCCTTGCTGCTGCCTCATTTGTTCCCGTCGCTCTTGTTCAACTAGATCCTCCAGCAACAAAGGCTGTTCCTGCAATTGAATGTCAGCTGCATCTTCAAGCCAATTCATCAGGCAAGTACTTTTAACATATCAACATTTGATCAAGATGCAAAAAAAGACTCATCTGCTTCTTTCCTATTTAGACTGTCCCTTACTTGGGGGTTACAGTATCTTATTTTGATCAAATAACATTTTAATTTAGAGTATGATTACTTTTTCAAAACAAAAAATTGGGAAATGAGCTCAATAAATCAATGGGGAGAAAAAAGGGGAGCGCCCAACCAATCTTGGGCCAAATTAAATCATTCTGCTTCAGTGCCATTTCTTGTCTGGTCAAGCTTGCACGACCAAGAAAAAATAAGCAGTTTTACTTTCAAGGAAATGGAAAATCAGTGATGCGTGATAACTCAAATATTTCCTACATTTTGGCTGATGATAAGCAGGAAAAAAAAGTAGCAGAAACAAGAGAAGGGGATTTATGGATGTGGATCACTTGACAGAGAGAGATCCACTGACCTGAAGGAGCAGCATTCTCTTTTGCTGTCCGTTAGTTCTTGGCGGAATGCCACTATCAGTAGACTGCAAGGCAAAAAAAAAAGAAAGAGGAGGATTTGGCATGGGAATGGAACACAGGGATGTACTAAGTTTGGAACTTGAAAGCCAAAGAAAATGACAACTGCTTACCTGTACATGACTAGGAGTGGCAGGACTGATGCACATCTGCACTGCACCTGTACCAAAATAATTTCTCCATGACAGCACTTGTTCAAAAGTAGACAAATTAAAAAATGCAGTGAAAATGTCTCACCTTGGGGAACATCTTGGAGTCGCTTTTGCTCCAGAGGCAAGGAGAGGCCATCTGACTCACTGCACCCACAGAAAAAGGAAAACAAAAGAGGGGTAAAAGGAAGTATTAGAATTAAGAACAGGGTGGGCCAAAAAAAGGACCTGATTTTAAAATGATATTATGGGATAACCATACAAGATGGGATTGAATAATAAAATGCATTAAGCAGGCAAAAGTCAAAATGTATTTTACTTTTATCTGTTGCAGGTTCAAAATGCCTCAATTAAATTTACAACAAAGAATCTTTATTGTTGAGGAGCACATCAAAACTCAATTATTAATAGTGACACAGCATGTATTCAGAAATGAGTTTCCAGGATGTGAGGTGCCAACAGCTGAGACAATATGACGAATTCTTACCAAATGAAAGGGGAAAAGGTCAGAATTCATAGTATTGTCTTTGCTTGTATGGTTACCCATCTTGTATGGTTATCTCATAATAACATTTTCAAATCGGGTACATTTTTTTGGCTCACCCTGTATTAGGATAATTAAGATCAAACACAGAAGCACTGTTTATGATTAGAGCTGGTAACTGGAAAAATCCACATGATCCAGGATTTTTTTTCCAAAAAGTATTTCCAATGTTCAAGGGCAAAGACTAGAACAACAAAAAAATTCCAAAAGTCATGTCACCCTCAATTGACATCTTGGGCCACCTGAATTTTTCAGTTTCATTAATGGTTTAATAAATTGAACTTTTCAAGAATGCACTCAATGGCAGAATGCACTCCATGGCATGAGACATATCCAAGAAACGTGGGTCTTTCTTAACTGTAATTACATTTATGTCCAAAACAGTGATTGCCAGCAGTGTTTTTTTTTGCTTTATTTTTTTACAAGTCAAATTTCTGCTGTTCTTTGTACCACAGTCTGAGTCTTGACTCTGATACAACTGAGGGCATCAAGTAGCTACTCCTTTTCTTTTGGACGAGTGGAGCAAGAAATGGCTCATGAGGTTTAATAAAAGTAAGTGTAAAGTTCTCCACGTCGGTCGAAACAACGGTAGGTCTCTCGACACGTTCGGCGATGTTAAATTGGATGAGGCAAACGGAGAGAGAGATTTAGGTGTTTCTATCGATGAGGACCTCAAGTTTTCCTCGCACGCGCAAGCGACGGTGGCCAAATGCAATAGGATTCTAGGTTACATTCGTCGGTCGGTTGCAAGTAGGACATCTCGCGTTATTCTTCCGTTGTATGCGGCGCTGATAAGACCCCAGCTGGAATATTGCATCCAGTTTTGGAGGCCTACAAATAAGGGCGATCTGTTGGCGCTCGAGGGAGTACAGAGGAGGGCCACAAGAATGATTAAGGAGGTTAGGGGACTATCATACGAGAAGCGTTTAGAAGTGTTGAGACTGTACTCGCTCGAACGAAGGTTAAGGAGGGGCGATCTCATCCAGGCTTTCAAGATAATTAAAGGAATAGATAATGTCGAGTGTGGTAGGTTTTTCCAGTTTGATGACAGCAAGAGAACGAGAGGTAACCGACTTAAGTTGCGCAAACCGCAGGTGCGGCTCAGGTCGAGACAGGAATTCTTTACTTGCAGAGTGGTGAACGCGTGGAATGCGTTAGATGACGAAGTAGTGGCTGCCCCTTCTGTGACTATCTTTAAGAAGAAACTAGATGCTTTCATGGACAGGCAAAAAGGTGGGGGGCAATGTTGACGTAGGTACTAGACAGTAAGCAACTAGGATAGTAAAAAAAAAATACAAAAATTTTTAGCTTTAAGAGGGTTAGGCCTACCCTAAAATTAAGGAACGCTCGACCTCGACACGTGATATCGAAATGGGCGAAATCGCCTCTTGATATCACTAACTCTCCTGACTCCTGACCCCTGACTCCTTTCATGAACAAATAAAGAAGCTAAATGCCTACATGGGCAAAATATATATAAATAGTGAATATTTAACCAAGTAACTTGACATCAGATTGAGAAGCTTCAACCAAAAGCACTTGTCCACAGGAACAAGCACCTGACCTTGATTTGGGGTTTCTATATGGCAGAAATGCATTGTGACATCCTAAATCAACCTGTGAATCTTGTTCTTTTATAGGTGTGAATTCTCAAAGCTCAAGTAAAAGCAATTTCTAACAATGAGATCATAGGTTTTAGCCCATGCAATTGCCCTGGATCCTCTTTAAGATGGTAAGCTCTACCTCATCATAGTATATCCAGTTTCAGAAACATCAGTTTCATAAAATCAAAATATCAATCAAATGATCTTCCAGTTACCATTTCAATTAGCTAGAAAATTCACTAACGCTGAAAGTTATTTAATATATACCAGTATATGATTGGTTGTGTCAGTGCAAACTGATACAGTCAACTCCACTTATTAGCCATTGACTGCTAAGCCCAAGAATACTTGCTTTCAAACTTCAATCCCCAAGCACCTTGTTCAAATAAACTCATGTGGGTTGAAAGTGGTAAGAAGGTATCACCAAATTTATTGGAATAAAAAGAATTTCATTTATGACCGTAAAAAGACACAATTTTCTCAAGTTACTGAAGCAACTCAAAAACCCAGCATGGAGCAGGTGCTGTGCTCTAAAACTCAGCAGTCAAAGGGTTAATGGGGCATTCAGCTTAATTGAATACCATACCACCACCAGAATAGAATTCTGAATAATACAATACAAATTTTTCATACTTCTACCCTAATGGAAGATATATGTGGTGGTTCCAAAAAAACACTATACTGTTTTCTAGGGGAGAAACACAGTTTCATGAATGCAGTAAAAAAAAATTACATTGGATACATGATAGATATTTGACAGTTACAAGGTGTTGTAATGTTTGCAAGTGTTTTTTCAGCACCCCTACCTAAGTCATGTAATGCCCACTTAGAGGTGAATTAATGTTGTTTAGAGATGGATCATTCCACCTCAAGAGAGGTGATTACCTGTGCTCGACCATCTCAGAATTCAATGAATTTTTCAACTTTAAATTTTCAAGGGACAATTGGATCCAGCTGTTACTTGGCAGAGAGGTTCAAGAGTCCAAGAGGTTTGTTTCACTTCCGCAAGATGCCACTGTATTCCGATAGAGGGTGCTGTTGTTGACCAGATGATCAAGGGTGATTAAAAAAAAGGCTCCACCATTTTCAAAGGGAGAAAGTACGATTTGGTATTCGAGTAAAAAAACATTAGATTCATAAACTCTTGATATTGGACATTGGAGGTGTTGAAAAGATTGTTTTGTTTTTTTCTATGAACACAGTTTACATGTGGAGCCTTACACCTTTTTTAAATCACCCTCGGTCACCTGGTCAACAGCAGCACCAAAGAAAATGGTAGGGCTTTTTTTAAAACCACCCTATATATTTTGCTAAAATAACTCTATTACTGGATGGTAAGGGAACTCAAACTGAAGCAAGAAGTCACTCAAATTTTCATAATAATTTACTCTTCCAAACAGAAGCATCTGTATGTCATTTTTCACTTGTGTGAATGAGATGAGTCTCATCTGTTTCTATTGAACATGGAATCACTTACCTAACGGGGATGCGACCAACATGCTCATGGCTTGCCAGGTTGTTCCCTTCATCTATGAAGAGACAAACACCATGTTCATGCAAAAGCTGACATAATGTTACATCCAGAACAACTTTCAGCAAGGAACTTACGGGGCTTGAGCATCCCTGGTGAAGATGGGGTAGTAGCAGGAATGTCAGATCTTATGGCTGTTGTCACAGTATGCATGGGTTGTGGCACTTGTGGTGGTGCTCTCCCACCTACCAAGTCTATAATATGAAGGTTAAGAT
Organism: Darwinula stevensoni; assembly: GCA_905338385.1. Classification (NCBI taxonomy): domain Eukaryota; kingdom Metazoa; phylum Arthropoda; class Ostracoda; order Podocopida; family Darwinulidae; genus Darwinula; species Darwinula stevensoni. The sequence goes on from CAJPEV010000411.1 coordinate 36,118, forward strand.
CTATGTCAGCATTGTGAAAAGTTCCTGTCTCATTAGGCATATTACCATGTCAAGCTACTTCTTAGCACAAATCCTCTCCAGTGACAATATCTACTCCACAGAACATTCTCACAACACTGTCATGACAAAAAAGTAATGCATGTCTGGCCTTAATAATATATTCACAAGTATGTTATAATCAAAGTTAAATAGATGAGACCATGCATAGCACTAATGATGGACCATGCAAAGCAAATCAGTGATATTTAAAGATATGATTGCTAGGCAATTCCACAAGCAGGCTGCAACTCATGAAAACAGAAAGTTGAGTCAGCTTTGTGGTATCCAATCTGAATCAAATCTAAGGCATCAAAAACTTGGGTTTACTTATAGGGATGTATTTGCAGGCAGCTTTTATGATTCATAAGTGGCAGCAAATAAAATTAAAACTAATGGAATTTTAATAGCTTCTTAATGGGTTTTAATTAATGGCTTTTGGGTACTTTCATGTTAACTTTTTCAACAAATAAATTTCCATCATATCACTTCCATAATAACTAATACCAATTACTGCTCATACTATTTGGTCCATATTAAAAAAAGAGCCTGGTACATGACTAGTACATGTGTTCCCTGCAAATACATGGTGATCTTTAAACAGTTCCTAGTTTCCGATTCACATAACTTTTTTTGCAATAACATGTAAGTGACTATATTTGCACTGAATATGAAGGCAGCATGGGAGATTCATTTGGGCTCAAAAACAGGCATGAATCATGGGAAAATACTCAAGGAGCAGCAATGAAGCAATATGGCATCCTTCACAGAGGAGCAGAAATTGTTCTTTGTGAAATGGTACTTCAAACTAAACAAATCACCTGTAAATGTGCAAAGACAGTATCGATGGCACTTTCATACCAGCAATGCACCATCCAGCAAGACTAATACCAGACTTCTTAAGCAGTTTGAATTGGAAGGCGATGTCAGGGACTGTCAAAAGGGCCATTCCAAGCATCCAATCACCGCATGTGTACCCCACAAAATTTCGCTCTTGCCTGACGAATGTTAATCCACAATCCCAGAAAGAGCTTCTGGTGAGCTTCACAACTTGATATTTTGTATTCAGCAACATGGACTATTTTCTATGCCAGTATTTCTGCACATCCATACAAAATCCAAATGCACCAACGGGCAACACAAATTAACGTGGAAAAATGTTTTCTGTTTGCACGGAGGCAATCTTCCCAGTTATTCCCCAATTATTCGCTCTGTTTGGCACCATGTGATTAATGAAAATGGAGGTCACTTTGGACATGTCATGTTCTGATCAATGAGCCCACGTGAATCTCCCATGTCTTCCATACTTACAGTGCAAATTTGGCTACTGCAATGTCATTAAAATGAAAGTTATGCAAATGGGAAACTAGAAACAATTTTAAAAATCACCCTGTACATTGCACATCCTTATTTAGATCAGAAAGTTGGTGAGGATTATTTGTCTGGATTGTAGCTTACCAGCTGAAGGAGGAATGTGCTGGAAACCAGGTGTTGGGGGTCTTTGGGGAAGTCTATGGTGTTGACTCAGGAGCATCTGGATTCGAGGGTCCAGAACCTGCAGAGGATATGAGAGCTAAGTGTCATGGTTCAATCAAATGAAAGTAAGGGAAAATGGGAGAAACCCTCATTGGAGAGCTTGACCCTTTGAGGAGTATGCCTGTATATTTATGGGCTGACACTCTCCTGCCCTCCATATATGCCTGCAGGATTTCCCATTCCATGGGGAAATCTTGCAGGCATAAAAAAAAAAAACACTCCTCAAAGAATTAATGAGCACCAAGCTAAACAATTAAATTCCTAGATTCACCTTTAAAATTTCGATCCCTGAATCATGCCTTTTTCTTACTTTCAGAGACCCTAAGGTCATTTTTATTTAGCATTTATGGAAGAAAGAAATATGATTATCATTCCACAAGAAAGTATTGCAGTCCAATATTTATTTATTAATTCATAAATGTTTCAGAGTATAACTAGACCTGGATTCTCTCCTGAGGAGGACGTGGGGCTCTCATGCGCAGCTGTGGAGGGAGTGGCTGTCGGAAGGGGATGCCAGAGGCAGCCATAGCACTCCCAGGCTGTCCCAGATTGCTCTCTTCTCCACCTATCATGCTCCCCACTCCCACCCCAATCCCTGGGGAAAAAATTGCAAAAAAAATATGATTCTCATCAGTTTCATTAATTTGGATGAAATTTAAAAAATACTGTCATCCATTTGATGGGATATTTCTGTTGATGTGCTGAAATATCTATCCATGACAGTGATGAATGGCTTCCAGGGACCCTACATAAGCCCTCTACCATCAGCAGGTAAAAATTAGGGATTTCTCAGTGCAAAAAGAAAAACAGATAGATGGGTTCAAGGCGATTCAGCTACCATTAGGGGGTGTAAAAAAAAAAAAAAACTTTTAAAATATAATTTTCTCAAGAAAAATAGGACTTGGATGATGAAGATGTAGTGCATTTGATAGAGAATTTTTTAGACAATCATTAATATCTGATATATGCCACATCTTTCTCCATGACCTTCTTCAGCCGCATGGTCATGGATGAAGACCAAAGTGGGGTCCAAGTTCTTCCATACTTCTTTGATCACATTTGTCATTCCCATCATAGTTTTGGGTTGGCACTGTCTCACACCCTTTTGCATGATTGCCCAGAGGATTGAGATTGGGGCTATACCTAGCCCTGATCTCAATCCTGTGGAGAACCTCTGGCCAATCAGGTGGGATTATTATTATTATTAGGTGGGATATCAGACATGAGAGAACTGGAAAAAATTAGCCAGAACAGAGGTGAGAGATTTTGATAAAATTAAGTAGGGGATGATTAGTCAATTGGCAATGATATCTCACCTTGCTCTGTAGGAGTCTCATATTTGGGTTGAACAGGAAGCTGCTCAAGGGTCTGTTGAGGCAAGCATGTGGGCAGAGCTTTATTCCCTGTCCCTGACTCCTCCAGTCCTTCACCTGATCCAAAAAATATCACTTTGAATCTCTATGAAATACAAGTTGTTAGGTTTTCCCACTTTTCTCATGATGGTAAACATCACTGTGAGACCTCTTGCTTAAGGAAGGTATAGGAGTAGAACTTTTAATTAATCAGTTTTCTGAGAGCACTGACTGAAAACAATATAACTTTTTTGGTGTTACATTAAAACTCTAACTGAGGCATACTCACCAGATGAGAATGGAGATGCCTGGTTCTTCATCATGCGTGCTGCAGCCCGGTTCTCACGAGCCCTTTGGAGATATGGAGCCTTTTTATCGGTGGGGAGGGCCCGCCAGAGCTTAGAGATCTGCTTCACCCGATCTGGCCAGTCTAATATATGGAAATGCAGAGAACATTAACTCTTATCCATTTTTCCAAGAGAAATCTGACATTAATGTCAGATGGCAGCTGAAATATCCATGATAGGACATTGTTTGAGCTTCGTATTTGACCAATACTTGGCAGGAAAGTATAAGAAGATAGTCTCAACCAGTCCCAAGTCCCAAGTTTCAACTGTCTGGTTTACATAAAACACAGAAATTATATAATGGGAAAGAGGAACACCCAAGAACCTTTACAAGCATTCCTCAGTGCTGAATTCCTATAAGTGGTTGGCTTTCCAGATGAAGCATGCCCATTGTTTCTCATTACCATGAAGGTTTACTCAAAAAATGCTAGAATGATACTGAATTGTTTTAGGCTGAGATCAGTTCAGATCACAGGATAGCCTGAACAGGGACTCAAGAAGGACCCTATTGGCAGTGTGCAAGATACTTTATTTCCGTATCTCTGTATCATTGAAATTTGGTGCTACAGTTGACTTCATATAATGGAATACTCATGGGACCAACAAACTTTATTCTATAATCTGAAGTATTCCAATAATTGAAACTACTTGTTGTATCATACCATAAATTAGGACCATGCAATTATATTCCATGATGCAAAGTTGACTGCATATTCAAGAACAGAGATCCTCCTATCTGCTCATGGGCAAAAGATCTGTCTTCTATAGAGGAAGGGACAGATCTAAAATCAATGGGTGAAAGAAAAGTATATAGCTGCTGTTTTTCGCCTAAAAATTTCAACGTGAAAAGTCTTTATTTACCTTTTCTTAAAACCAATATTCCCAAAATTTGCAAGGAACTGTTCTGTCTACTTTGTATCACAAAAAATTTTTTCTAATAATTTCTAAATTAAAGATATCAGACAACTTTTTCATGACCATGAGCATCTGTGAAAAATCACCTGTGAGAGATGAACCAGATAAGACATAATATAAGGAAAAGATAACCAGTTAGAAACTTACGTGGAAATTCCTGTTTCAAGTGGGGATGAGTGAGATTGGCATAGAGGACAGCTGAGATGGTGGCTGCACTCCCTAGGGCTTCATCTGTCTCCCACTTTCGGATGTTGGCCAGGTGTTGTGATTGAGATGGGATTTCTGGCCCAATTCCTCCACCTCCTCCATCTCCAACAACACCTGCCCCACTTCCTCTCCAAGGGCTCCCTGTGTCCCCCTCTCCCAGGGTGGGACTCAGGGCTGAGGGGCTGCTGCTTGGACAATCAAGACAATCCTGCATTAATTACTGTACCACCATCCTCAAGTTTCTGAAGTGGTTCTCACAAAGTCTGATTACAATTGATGATGCACTACTGCTGTAGTGATGGTAAATTAAAAGACTTTCACAGTGGGCCAGCTCATAAAAAATCTGGGGGGAAAAGCCTTTATTTGCAAAGTGCAAAATGGGTTATGATTTTCATTCTATTCTTTTCCAAAGAGAAGGTAGTTGAGCAGAACAAAGGTTTTTTTAAAATTATATGTTCTTAGTTCTTACATAGTTCCCAGAGATCATAAAATTTGAACTTGAAAGAAAGACAAGTTCTTGGAAATTCAAAGTGCCAACTTTCAACAACACATTGCTAGATGGCATATGTAGCATATAAGAACATTTCTTGAAGTATCAGTTGAGGTAAGATCCCTTTAGGGCTACTTTTGACCCCAATGAAGGTCAGAGTAAGAACAATACATCAATGGAAAGTGCAGGGAACATCTTCCATTTCAATTATATAATTAGTCTAAATTATGCCAATTAGGTACCAATATGGTCAATGTAACACCCAAATCCAAGCCATCTTCGAGTCAGCGTTTCTCACATATTAATGATTCTGAACTCATGAAACTCACAATACATTGATCAAGTAGTTATTCAAGTCCTGATGGTTTTAGATTTTGGAAGAACATATATACAAAGAATTCTCAGCTGATCGAGCAAATGTTCCCAATTTTCCTGCCAATTATTTACCTAAAACAGCGGAAAATCAGTGCATTTGGGAAACAGTTCAGAAATGCCATGACCATTCCCTGAGGAGGAATTTGAAGTATCTTAGGCAAAAAAATTACTCATGAAGGTACAGCATCTCAAAGATTACTGTCCATGATGAAAAGCGTTTATTGAGAAAACCTGAAGTGAAAGCCTAATGAGCACCTGCCTAGTACAAATTACCCTCAGAATCCTCACATTTGTCATGAAAACCTTTTCTCATCGCTTGCAACACTTTTCTACTTTTTTGTACCAGCTTCAACCACTTTTTGGCTGAGTGGTACAAACAACTAATATCACAGTCTTTGGCACTCTCCCCTGTTAATCTCCCATGAGGCACTCCCAGTTGCTCAAATAGTCTCAAAACAGCAATGCTGCCATCATTGAAGTGACTGACAGCAGAGTAGGTGGCCTCCTCAATCGTTTTGGCCCACAAATACTTTTTAATTGCACTACTCCTTATTCTTAACTTATTCAAGCATTCATTTGTATTTTGTGCTTTGACATGCAGGCATTTCGTGAGATGCTCTGGTGATGAAAGTGAGTCGTAAATAGGGCCTATCAGTTCAACAAAATTTTCTATGCACTTTTGTGAAAATATTCTATGTAGATGGACATATCCAAGGGGCAAAGTTGTCACTAGGGAGATAATATTTTGGATGATCATCACAAATTAACCATTTTGTTAAAAATTGAAAACGTTTTTTCTCCTTTTCCAATCGTACATAGAGCAATGAAAATACTATAGCATGAACCAAATTTTTGGGAAATGATATTTTTCCTGAAAATCAACTTTTAAATGGGAGTGTGCCACCTTAAAATGTCACAAATAAAAGCCATTTCTTAACTTTCATGTGTTTGGTTCCTGCTCAATTACAAAAAAAAAGTAGTAAAAGACCTCCAGACAGGTGCCATGTGAGATATCAGCAAGGAATTCATGTCACATCTAACACATTTAGGTGATGCTAAAAAAATGTTTACGGAATTGATCCTTTAACTCCCAAGTTTCTGAAGCAAAATAGGAATTCAATTTTTGTACAGCACTTTTGAGAGCAACAAAATGAATTCTTTTGACTCATATTACATGAATATAACACAGTCATCAGGAGCCAAATTTTTAAAACAAATGTATGTTTTATTTGAAGTAAGGTGCTACCTATCCCTTTACTTCCTTTCAGAGCAATGATGAGGGATGCATTGAAAAAAGGTCTTAACTCTGAAATCTATTTTCAGGAAGCAAAAATAAGAAGTCAGTCACAACTCATGTGACGGGAATTTCAGCAAAGTCCATAAAAGATTTTAAACTAATGATTGGCAATGCTTTATTGACATCTTAGAAGGTAAGCATGTCTTATAAAAGCATCAGGAAATAGCCAATCCAAATATATATTTTCTTGAAATGTCAAAGAGGCAACTTAAAAGGCATTCTGTAGAGACCATTATGAATGTCATGAAGATTAGGTGTTTTTTATATTCATTGGTATCAACAGGAGTAAGAATAAAATATTTCTACAATGTGAATCTAATTGTCAAATAAAACCTTTGCTGCCACCAACCAGCAATGGTGGACTACTAATCTTAGGCTTCTCAGAAATTTACATTAGAAAAAATGAGACTTCTGGGTTTAACAGAAAACTTCTCATATGCATGTAACTAGAAGGGACTCACTTGTAATACTCATTGGAGGGGTAGGGTGAAGGGGGTGGGAAAGGATATGCTGAACCCAACCTCTCTCTTCCACCACCTGTTTCTTGAAATTCAAGAAAACAATCCATAAAGAGATTCAAACCAGAACATGGACAAATTTGGAACAAGTCAAGGAATGGAATGAAGTTATATGTACCATGAGGAGATACAGAAGAGACTGGATCACCAACTCCCTGAAGCACATCCACCAAACTCTCCCCTCCTGAGGGTAACCCTGGAAGTGAGATCAGGAATATTCTTTATGTGCTTTTACAAGATTTGGTAATAACCAATTACAAGTGCAAAATATTCTGGTGAGCATAGTTGTACAATATTCCTTTTCCAAGCAAATGGTATTACTCACCTGCAATATTACAATATTTTGATTTTAATGTCTTAAAAATCTGAGGCATGGAGGAATACCCCCCACCCTCCAAGCCACAGAACTCAGAATTCATGAGGCCTTGGTTTCCTATTCCCTTTCCTTGCTCGCTTAAAACTATTCATGATTGGCATTTAAAATTTAGATTGGATATTAGCACTTAGAAAATATATAGGGTTGAAGAAGGATCCACCTCTTCTTTCCCTATTTCCTAATTGTTCTGGTTTCTTCCCCTTCAAGCAAGTAAACATCCAGTAGCTATTGAAAAAACATTCACCACCCCATGTTATTTTCTGGGAACAAAGGTGGCCCCAAAAAAGTCACCAATGAGAAAATATCATCATGATAGTTTCAAATTCAAATTTCTAATTCAATTGCAATGTCATCATATTTATGGTTATGTTCTCATTTAAATGCACATTAATTCATGTCAATTCATTCTGTATTTAGAACTTGGAATTAAAGTATGGTCCAACATTCTGAACTTGCATTTTTCATTTCCAGATAGTGGTAACATATTTTTGGACTACCCTGTATATCAGAGTGGAATAGAGAAAAGAAGCAGGTTTTGACAATGACAGTCTACTCTAAAAAATTTTCATCCCCACTTTCTTGCCTCCATTCACAAGCCAGCTGTCTGATGATCACACTTACAGGGTGTGATCACTGAAAAAGAATACTAATGTTCAAACAGATGTTTTTTAAACAAAATGTAATTAATATATTAAAGTATTACATAGCCTGCCTATAAATCTTAAGTGATCATGTTGAGAGTAGAACAAAAGGCCCCAACATCATTTGCCTATCACTTTTACTCTGTTCATGATCACAGTTACCTCTCTAACTTAGAGTAATTAAAGTGATCTTTCAAGTTCAAAGGCCATGAATTTGCAGTTCTTGAGTGGATGAAAATGTCATGACTTGAAGCTAACAGTCAAACAATGGTATGTACAAAATTACTGCAGTAGAATAGTTTTCCAGTCATCTGGAAAAAAAAAAAAAAACAATTTTTTAAAATAACACTTACCTCAAATGATTATTTTTTAAATCTATTTTTTATTTTGTGACATTTGATTTTGCAATCACATTTGCATGAATAGGCTAGCAAACATTCAGAATGAACTTTCAATTACCTTTTTCTAATATCATTGATATTAAGTGGGTATGATGTACAGGGTGGCGCAAAAGTCACGCACCATAGAGGATTTCACTGTTGCACTACATTGTATCATGTTACTTTCTTTGCAAGTAACTGATGGCAGCAAAATTAACAAAAGATGAAAGGGTGGAATTAAGATATGTTCAAACATTATGTGCCCAACGAATCAAAGTGTTTTCAAGTTAATGGTGAATGATTCAAACATTTTACTGTAATTTACCCTATGGTGTGTGACTTTTGCACCACCCTGTATATTTCTGTCATGGTGGAACACTCCCTCAGTGGATTTGACACTATAAATACATGTTGTGCTATTTATTTAGTATGAATTAAATATAAACTCAATAAGTAGTAAATAGCTGCACACAGTTGCTATTTATTACTCCCAGGAAAGAAGTCCTCTATCCAGGGGTAGACTTCTGTTAAAGAAATTTCCCACTCAAGGGATGAAATCTCTGAATCAACAGCAAAGACCCTGCCCATCTTCCATAAGAGTGCAAATCAATGCAATCAATTCTTAGTAAATTTAGAAATGTCACTGAACTAGTGGAGTCAAAGTAGAAATTGGTCACAGTTTAAAAATGAAGGTGTTTTCCTCACACATCCTGGTGGAGGCTTATCAAACAATATGAAACAATTATTTCCAAAAAACATACTCACCAGGTACAGGAGGTGTACTATCCATGGACTGTTCTGGGTCAGGAAGTTTGTGGGTTGGGAGGGGAGGGATGATAGAATTTGAATTTGTGGGGATGCCCCCAATGTTGCCAGGTCCTTGAATTGGAACTGGGCTGGAACCTGACACAGGAACAAAACCAAATGGCATCTTCCTTCTCTCTGCATTCCCTTCATCTTCAGGAACAGGGTCTATGGCAAAAGAAGAAGAATCTCCTACCAGCATTTTCAAGCAACATAGGCTGTACCTGTAGCATTACCTGTATTTGGAAAATGCAATCATAATTAGGGCTGTTAGGCATTATTAAAATCACCTCTTCACAGATTCACAGATATCCCTAAGCAAAACAGGATGGATTTTTTTGGCACATCAGCAGGATGCAGTAAGCTCCAAGAGACTATGCATGACTGCCAGAAACTGTGAAATGATACCTAAAATTCTTTAAGATAGCTCTCATACTACCCTGATTTTGCAATGACAAATTTCAGAAACTAATGTTTTTCTCACCATTAGTGATATTAATTTCAAAATCTAAGTTTTCCACTTAGCACAATGAGGGAAAAAAATTTCTTCCAAATCACTCCATGTTCAAAAATGTCAATCCTCATCGAGTCATTAATGACTAATGAGTTAAGAAATAAAATTCAAAATCAAAACATAACAAACATTCCATTCTGCTGATGTTTTCATTTCTTTAACCTTTCAGGTGTTAAGGTGAATATATCTGTCCACACTGAACTGGTCCACATCTACTAACAGTATATGTATCAATTTTCTTCCAATTAATTTAAAAGAATATTTCAAAAGAACAGAATTTATTACTGAAAATTAGAAAAAAAACCAAGCATGTACCTGTTCCACAGAAGATTTATAAGTGATAACCAACAAGTTACAAGCATTAGTAAGGGTTATGTTTTGTCCAAATCTTCCAGCTGGTCCTGCAAACCCCTCACATGACCAAGTCACAACCCTTGTAAATACCTGTAGCTTGTAAATCTTCTGTGGACCAGGTCCAGTTGAGAGGTTAAAATAGATCATCAAGGAAAAGTCTTGTAAGTCTTGAAAATGTCTGTTTTGTAAGCCAAAAAAAGAGGAAGAAATGAAAGTTAAATTATGGACATGACAAAGAACAAACCAGAAAGATGGGCCAAAGCATCATCAGCATGACCATCTTGGAGGAGGGACTGGATGATGTCATCTGAGAAGAGGTCCGCTTCTCCAGCAGGCAATGGTAGAATATCATGAAGGGCATCTCCATCTTCCTCCTCTCCTCCCTTTGGAAGGGCAAAGAATCAGTTATGATCAAATTGTTCAAATATCTGGCTCAGAATGTTTTCTCAAGGGATATATAAATTTTACTGAAAAAATGTCACACTATCACTAAGAGAAAAAGGAAATGGTATATTCATGTATTTCTATATATACATAAATATGTATACTTTGATCTTCCGTGGGAAGGCAACAGTGGCAGCAGCAGCAGGAGGAGCAGGTGGAGGGGGAGGGGGAGGGGCGGCAGCAGCGGCGGCGGCAGCAGCAGCAGCCTGCTTCATTTTGAGGGCTTTCTCCTCTTTCTCCTTAGCCACTTTCTGCCTCAACTTCTCCCTTGACTCAGCCATTGCCTTAACTTCTTCCTAGATGGTAAAAAAAAATTCAAGGTGTAAACAGAAGATAGGGCATTCCACATAAAATGTAAAGAAATCAGAAAATTTGTTGCCTAACTGTAATGGATTTTCTTGATAAAATTCAGGCTGTTTGGTATAAAACAGAAACTCTTGAGAAAGGCTTTCCAATTATATGCAACATAGATAGTAAAGTCCTTCTGCATCCCAGTAACCATTGTTCTTCCCAATTCAGCAGGCATGAGAATCATATCTTGTTTGAATGACTCCCAGATGGCTTGCCTGCTGTTCATTTATTTCACAATGCATTTTTCTACTCTAGACCTTGAGTACCAATTGTGCCAAGCCCATGGACATATTTTAATCCACTAGTTGAAATATAATAACATCCATGATGACAATGAATGCAATTGGACATTTTCATCTTCCAATGTAAAATTAAGTTCTTCATATCACAAAAATTAAGAAAACAGTATACTTCAGAATGCTTTATCTCATGAGAAGAATAAGTCTTCAGAAGCTATGTTTAGAATGCATGTTTAGAATTTTTCTGCTCAACATCCAGAAATGTTGCTGATAACAATGATAATGACTAACACATATAATCAAAATCTAAAAGCCTTGTGCAAGCTGTAGACTGTCAAAGGCTAAGAAGGTAATAACTTTCATTCAATGAGTGTCACTGCAGATAATGATAAATGGCATTAATGATGTTCGTAAATGGGAGTCAACCTATTCCACCCTTTTTATGACTTTGTACACATATCTCTCATCCCTGAAACTTCTGCTTATTTTGCTCAGTGCCTTGCTCCTTTGGAGGGTAATAAAATCTGGCCTGTTTCAATCAACTCAGCTGACAATTGATAATCTGCTTTTACAGAGGTCCTCCAGGAAGACCTTTATGGTACTACATAGAGGTTCAGGATATTGACTGTATAGACAGACAAGCAACTATGTGCAATTTTTTGTGGTAATCAATTTATTTATTTGAATGCATTAAATTTCTAACCTTCATTCAGTAAGACAACAGCTTACCTCACTCAGGTTTTAACCACTTCTCACAATACCTAAGAGCATGAATTTTTCAAGAATATCCACAACAGTTCAGCACAGACTCTGGAAGCTTGGACATCCAATGGTACAAAAGATGAAACTAGGAAGAAATCATGTTACTATGGTGGAGTTCCATTATCATCATTATTATTTCTTGATAATGTTCACCTCAGAGAGTGCGATGATTTGCTCTTCAGATGATATTTGGAGATGTATCTCTGGAGAAGCAGGTTCCCCAAAGTCATCCTCTGGCTTTATGACAGGAAGGAACTCCAACCGCTGCACACCTCCAATCCGACTCTCCTCCACCACAGCTTGGCCAAAGAATGCCTCCTGCAATCAAGCACAAAGCATTATGCAATCTCATCTCATATTCCTTCATAAAATGTGACCTCCCCTTACCCATTACTAGCCATGAAATTATGAGTTTCTGATTCACAACTCATTGGCTCAGTAACTGACTCCAAAACTTGGTGTATCAACAACAGAACCAACACAGTCTTCACAAACAGCAATACTTTTGAAAATGAATCAGTTTATATGTCTCCATGTTTCTTCCTAGTTCTCCCTCTACTTCAAGCCATGATTTCTTTCCTTCCCATCACTAGGCATACTCCAGTATTATAGCTTTGTTACATAAAAAAAACCCGATATTTTTCATGGAAATTGACTTTTAAATGCGAGTGCACTACCTTAAGGCATCTAACCTCTTCTTAAAGCTAGTCATGGAAGGTGCAGTCACAATATGATTGCCTGATGCATTCCACATTCACAACACTACCAGTGAGAAAGTCATTCCATGACCTAAGTCTCACATGGAGACTTCACAATATGAACAAAATCTCCTTGTACAATTGTTATCAAGTCAAAAAACCCTGCTGCACTCCATGTTATTGATTCCCTCATGCACACTGAGATTTTCCACTTCTTTAAGCATGTCATATTTAGCCTGCACACTCCCAGCAGCCATGAAACTCATCAGTCACCTATGAATGTAATAATGGCCTTCATCATCCCCTGATTACAGTCAAGAACAATTTATACCATCATCCAGCAAAATCTCTCAATCCTACAACTCACATTCATGTAGCACCAAAAAGAAAATGAGTATTAAAATATTCACCAAAAAAGGTTATTACACTGTCTTTGGAAAATTTGTCACCATGCTCCATAAAACTTGTGAAATTCCAAAGCCCTTCTCCCAACATACATCTTCTCTTTGTGCTTGGTCATAGACAATGAGATAAAAGGCATAAAGAGCACAAGTGATGCAAAAGTCTTTTTTATTTTATTTTTAAATTAAATGTATGTTAAATGCTTAAATATGAAAAAAAAACAAAGATAAAAAAGTTTAGTACCTAATCATTGCTTGATAATGTTTTATAATCAAAATAGTGATGAGAACACAGCATAAAATTTCTATCATGTGTCTAGATTTTCATGGAATATATTTAATAAGCCATGCAATATCTTGAAAAGTGCAGTCCAGACTTACACCACTTATGCACTAAAAAATTCATATTATGGTAAAAAGCTGCAAAAAAAGATGAACAACAATAGCAAACCTGGATGTAGGAGGGATAAGTCTCAAGAATTTTGCTCTTTGGCCGGAAGTTTCTTCGAGGTTTCTTCTTGGGTCGGTCTTCATTATCACCACCTATGATATCACCTGGATTCCCAGCTCCCAGCTCTTCTGTTTCCCTCTCCACATCAGGTTTCTTCTGCCTAGCTGTACTTTTTGCATAAAAACCTCCTATACCTGGAATGATACAATTTGACATGTAGCATTAGGGCCAAACAAAGGCAAGGAACTTGACTTCTTTAAAATGTTTTTAAAAAACCTAAAATGTTTCATGGTGTCAAACAGGAGACAATGGAATTCCAAAAGTTCTTAGCCAGAGGCACTTTCAGTTATATGAAGTCCTTCCTTTTTCCAAACATTTACTTTTATGTGATCAAAAGTAAATTAAATACCAATCTCACAGTCTTTGGAATTTTGATTTGAAATTCTGCTCACAAACCCAAATGAAGTCACCCTATAAAGCCTCCTAAATTTCATCAGAATCACCAGCCTACTATCAGATTGACAAAACACAAAAGATTAAAGCTTTTTTTTTTTTTCAACCACTGTGTACATTAAAATACCTTTGATTTTCCTTCTGCCATACATTACCACCAATCTTGGATGTGGCTTCAGAACTTACAAAAAAAAAAACTGCTAAAAAATTCATCACACATTTATGCCATTCAGTGAGAGGTAGGTGAGGGGGGGGGATGGAGGAAGTTCATTACCACTTGTCCATTTCTCGGCTTGTTTCCTGATAGAAGCATCCCAGAAGCATCTTTGTCCTTTAACAGCTAATGGAGCAAAAGGTGAAACCATGCTTCCTGCATCTACTAAGATCGAGATTGGAAACACTGGTGATATCAAGAGGAAAACAACCCAGACAACTAACTCCTCCCAGACTGATTGAATGTTTTTGCCCCTGAGGCCAGATGCAAAGATGCCAAGAGTCATATTCTTTAGTCTTCCGTGGTTCAAATGAAGAATGAAAAAAAAGGGACCAACCAAGATTGCGGAGGTTGCGGAAGCGCTTCTTCTTCATCATGACAATTCCCCCTTCACCTTCTACAAGGACATATCCTCCGGGTAGATCCTCCTTTGAGAGACCCACCTGGGTTGCAGGCATTACTCTGCTGTGCTCTTCCTCCCCTATCATTCCTTCCAGGTTTCCTGCATAGAATAAATTAACAGCATGACCTAACTTTTTCCAGTAAATAAATGACATAAACTTACTTTTCCTTTTGTCACAAAAGCACCTTGAAGAGAGAACTAAACATAAAATAGATTTTTTCCACAATAAGTCTCACTCTATCATATTCCCACAGGATTGAAATTTTTAAAATCCATTTGTATGACATTTATACGAGGGTCACTCATCTCCACATTTTAGAAAATACAAAGTCGTGGAAACAGTTCCGGACTTGCCACCTCTACTTTCCCGAGAAGCACAAGCATATAGGAACGTACCTAGGATAACCTGAATCCGCCCCGGAATAGTCCCTGAACACGAGGAATAGTTACCTATGTGGCAGAGTTTCCAAGGAACAGTGTAACCAGAGAGATCAGCTTCCAGTAGCAAGTCCTATTGCATACTACCGCAGTTCCAAATCGAAGTGAGAAATTTGAATGATGAGAAATTTTAAACTTCCTGTCGCACGCTCCAAATGCCATCTGGATGTTGCTTGAACGGCGGAATATGGTTGCTATTTCTCGGAAACTGAATGCGCTTGCTCAAGGATTTGGTGCCTGTCTCGATGAACGGGGATTGCAGATTTCATTTCCTGGTTAGAGTATCACTCGCTTACAATTTGCCCGACGCAAAGGAATTTGTCACTTCTGCGTTAATTACTTAGGTGATTACTCATTTCTTCCTTGTGGAAGACGATTCCTATTATCGGATCCTTTATGTTTTAAACATTAATGGGGTTGGTGTGGTATATTCAATTGACAAAGATCATCAATTGCATGAGTACTACTCGTGTTACATGAGTAAGATTGGTTCTTTCGGAGAAGATACCGCTTTTGTTTGGAAATTGCAGTTGACTGTGATATTGTGGAATATCGGGTGGGGGGTAAAAATAACGCGACGAAAAAGGGGGCCAGCACAATCAATGTCATCGGGAGAGAACGTGTCCAAACACGTTGGCGTGAATGATTCTTCCTTCCGACCCTATTGATTTCNGAAAAGAAATCTAATGCGCTACCACTTTGAACAGACTTGAGCCACTGAGCTCGTATAGTGGTGGGGCACTCACGAGACCTGTCGAGACATTTCACAGCAGGCACAGGCCTGTTGCTCACCCCTTTCATATTCAGGTAGATAACTTATTGAGTGGCCCTCGAATTAGTAAATTTTCCCATGTGGCCTCCAAGTACTAATTTCATCTCTAATTGGTTCAGCATCTTTATCAATATGAAAATGGATGGTTGGAGATATGATTATTGCTCAATTCTTCTCTTGGACTGGAAATATAATCCAGCTAAATGCAAAAACTACAGGATCAATTTCAACAACTGATGGTCTCATTATTCAGATATTGCTTCATTATGTCATGGGTAGCGATTTACCAGATAGGGCTTGGCTCAATACTGGATACAAGGTTTCCTGTGGCCTGTATACAGCAGTATCAGGAGCTAGAGCCATATAATTGTGCATTAAAGCCCTGATATATAGATATACCATTAGTAGATTATTGGTTAGTGAACTCTGAAAACAGCTACTACCTATAATGGATTTAGAAATGTTTATAGTCTTTCCTGTATAGAGACTACGATCCTCCACTCACAAATTTCACAATTTAATAATATACATAAACATGTTTCCTCTTGGGAATGCAATGCACTTCATCTCTATATCTTTGGCCATTCTTTCAGGAAATTTATTTAATCATGATATAAATATACAAATATACAGCATTTAATCCAAATTCTGAAAGTGACCTGATTCTCAGATTCAACAATAAGATTCAACTCTTTAAGTAAAATATTTAGGACTTGGACTCAAGAATTGATAACGGATTTTTCTCATCACTTCCATGTAAGGAAAAAGAGAGATTTAGGAAGAATCAGATGGCTCTAGGTGTTGCTAAGCCACAAAATGCTTGTCCAAATGAGATGGCTCAGCCGAACAGCCAGAAGATATATGAAGTACTATGTGCTCACACCAGAACACCACATAATGGATTGGTATAGTGTACAGTACTGATAATGACTGAAATGAAGAAACAAGTGAAACATAATGCAAAATTCATACCTCAAAAAAAAAAAAACACTACAAGCCACAAACCTTCTTGAGGAGAAAGTAGGGGTGGTTGAGATCCAGTGACAACAGACTCAATTGCAGCCAGGATCCCTGCCTCAATGTCCTGCATTTTCTTTACTGGAGACTTTCTATTTTCCATGATCTCCTCAAGAGGTGAGTTCACATTTTCAATTAAGGCATCCTTAAGGCATTTGATCATCTGCATCCCAGCTTCTGACAGCAGCACATTGTCTTGCTTGTATGTTGCATTGCTTCGCAAACCCGTGAATATATCTGTTCAATAATGGGATAATTTTGTTAGCACCATTTGTTTAGAACTGTCCTTAGAATCATAATTTAAAATAAGAATGTAACTTTTGAGCAAAAATCAATCAATTTTACAGAAATTGCAAGGATCAAAAGAACACATTTTCACACAATACAAACAATATTGAACTCATGGGATAGGGAGAGAGAAAATGCAAAAATGTTCTGGCATGTGTATGATGAAATGCCATTGACACACCTGGGCTGCAGGGAGAGGTGACATACTCAGGAGGAGATTCAGGGATGAGATGAGGTGGTGGAGCATCACGAGGCCTGCAGAGAATACACGTGTATCCTTGGCTCACACACTGCTCAGCCTCCTTCTCAGATCGAATCAGGTCACACGAGGCATGAAGCCATCTGCAGCACAACCCAGACAATCCAACTCATATCTAGAACCCATAATCATAAATTTTTTAACAAATGCCTCACATCATTGCAATTCATTATGGTAATGTCCTGGGTGTCTTGGGGAAAGATCTCCTAAAGTGCTGGCATAATCAAATACTATGCAGTGGGAGAAGGTGACTTTTCTGTCAGTCACAAAGAGATACCATTTCTACCAAAAGTTTTACTGCTTGTTTATATACTTCGAGGTAGTTTTCCCATATGCAGTGGTAGTGGGTCCTTCTGTACACAAAAGGCACATAGCAATGGGCAGAGAGGGCATTTTCAGCAGGACCCTGGCAATGGAATGTTGGTTGGTTCTGTGCTCAAGGACAAGCAAGAGGAGCAAATGCATAAAATCATGTGCAAAAAAATACAACAGGAATATTTAATGTAATACAGATAACTTTCTGAATCTTGTTTTATATTCATAAGTATTGGCTTCACAATTCCAATCATTTGCATCACTGAAGCCCCAATTCTCAACCTAAGGGTCACAACACATTCCCAGGTTGATGTGAGGTTTTGGTGTCAGTTGCCTAAGGCCAAGTAAGCAAAAAACAAATGTTTCATTGTAATCAAACATGGAAATTTTCAAACCAGATTCCTCTATATTGGCTAACAGCCAATATACAGGTCATGGAGCCTTGATTAAACAGAATAAGGGTTGCTCTGTCAAAATGGTTAGTAATCACTGCCTTAATCCTCCATGCCATGGAAACTCAACTCAGAACTTTCATCCTCTGGTTTTCCTTATCCTCCCCTGGGTTCTTTTGACAAGCTGCAGATGCTCACTGAATCTTTTTTTAAGCAACAAAATGCTCAAAAAACCAGAATCCAATGGGTTAACATGAGCCTTTCATCATTCCCCTGCTTGTCATTTGTTCTGAGGTAAACTTGAAATGCAAAATGCCAGTAAATACAAAGAAAAAAGAAAAAAATCTTATCTGTGATCATAATAGAAAAGAGGTGTGCTATAGAATGGTGAAGGCTGTAATGTCTTCCAGAAACCAGATAACATAGGCTCACTTGATTTCCTTTCATCACAAAGATATCCAAGTCCTCCTCAACTCCTTCACTGACATACAGCTGGATGCGTTATCATCTATACCAGGGGTGCCCAAAGTGCGGCCCGCAGGCCGCATCCAGCACACAAAGTGCCTTAGAGAACATCCACTTTGGGCACCCCTGATCTATACCATGTAACAATCCACTTTTGTTCCAAAAATGCCTATTGCTGTTGCTGAAACATTTCTTCTTGTATACAGCTAAAAAATCATTTGTAGATTAATGGGAATGTTCAGGAGCCAGTTGATCATATACTGACCTACTGCAATGGGTACATTGAATGACGAGATCCTGGTCAATGTATGAGCGATGGCACGCAGGGCAGATGTTCATGGAATGGCATGGCCCACATAGGGTATAACTGCTATGCCACTGGGAATTAATCCCAGGGGAATGAGAGCCACATTGGTGGCAGATGGCACACCACTGACACTTCCATGTCCCCTGTGGCACAAAATCAAGTGGTGGGTCGAGGCAGTAAGTGTGGTAGGAGATGTCACAATCATCGCAGAGAAGGAGACGCTCCTCATCATGTGGCTGACCACAACCTTCACAGAATGTGCAGTCCAGGCACCGCCATCCCTTCTCCAGTATCACCTTGGAGACCTGCATGCAGCCATTTAAGTATCATTTGAGTAGTCTACATCTGGAGCATATAACATTGTGATCACTCTCACCAATTTATTTTGTCTGCATCAACAAGCTCCATAAAGTGATGCAATAACTACACGAACACTTCAACTATGACAATACTTACTGTTTCTTTGTGTTATGCTTACATTTTAAAGTACTGCTCACTTCTGCACATAAGTGAAGGAGATATGTTTAATTGATGGCAATAATGCAGTACAATTAGAAACTAGATGTACCACAAGATAAAGGATATGGATTAAGGATTGAACAGTCCCTTCTTCAACTACTGGGTATAAAAGCTCTCCATTATTAGACTGTTAAAACTCTCTCCAAAAGAGCTTACTATAATTGAGCTAAAATCATCCCATGAATGAACAAGCAACATTATGCATCTTTCAGTCCCGATACAATTCTCAGAATGAAATTTACATTAATCACAGCCTATGAGGATAAATAATATTCAGCATCAGGCTTTGACTATTACCCTCATAGAACAGTCCATTACTCACACCTATGGCAAAAATATCATTGATTGGTGTTCTGATATCTGTATCATGTTGCCTAAAGTCTACTTAATTGGAGACTTGTGGTGGTGAAATTCAAATTGACTGGCCAAATCTGGACACAAATGACCACATTGAGCAGTCACTTGACCCCTCAACCAACAAGTTTTTAACTGATTGGTCAATAACCCTCCTGAATGACAAGAGAAGTGATTAACACATGCACAAGAAGGAATACTTCATTAACCTTTTCCCTGGCAGGAATACCTAAATTTTTCAATTACACCGATGCCAGGGAAAGGGTTAACCCCATTGGCATTTGACCCAAGCCTATCTCAGGGTACTGGTTCCATGTAAATAGCATTTGACCCAAGTGAGTCTCAGGCTGAAGCTAATTATTGCTTCCTGTAATGTTAGACCAGTGTTTTTCCATACACAATTGCATGAGTGGACTTAGCACAACATCTATTGGGATAAAAATTTCTGAAAAGTATGAATTTGATTTCTGACCTGTTGTACTGTTTATATGTGCTACATGTAAGGCATTAAAATAATAATGAATAATAAATGCATGGATTTTCAGCAGGAGTATACAGAGAGTATGAAGCTAAAATACCTAATTTGACAGAAAAAATGGGAGTTTTTTTTTATTAAATGGGAAAATGAGGGTTTAGCTGAATGCTAAGGGGGTTTAGCTGAATTTTTTCTTCTTCAGGTCAACCCTGTATTTTCAAACCAAATACCTAAAATGGCATTTGAGTCCCAAGATGGTATGGAAAGAATATAAAATCTGGAAAGAAGTACACACTGGCTTTAAAAAACTTGGATGATAAGGATTCAAGTCCAATGCTGGTGATGAATGCCTGAGAAGGTCATCTAAGTGATGCAGTTATTAATGTCATCAATACTTACTAGGTACAGACACAATGGCTTCTGCCAGTTGATATTCTGGTATATAAAGTTCAATGCACTGGTAACAGTAACCAGTACTTGCATTGTCCTATGCATCAAGGTGCTTGTGAAACATCATGAAATTATAAAAGCTGACCTTTCTATATATGAAAACAGGAAATGTGCCATGTGCTAGGGATCTTCAAGTATTTTCACAATCAAGGAGGGAGGAGGGAAAGATATGAGAAATATTTGAGGGTGAAAGCAGAGCTTTTTACTTTAATATAATAAAATAAGTTACTTGGAGAGCCTCAACAGCCTCTGGTGAATAATTTTAGTAATCCCAAGACTGTTTGACAACAGGCAAAATCATGTTGTATGTCTACTAATAAACACAGGACAGGCAATTAGGAATTATAAATAAGTAATTAATAATTAATTCCTTGGGTATATATAAACCATGGAAGCTGTGCTTTACCTTGGTGTTGATACAATATGGATGATAACACTGGCCACATTGGGCACATGCAATGAGACGTGCCTCTTGGTCAGTGCCAAATGCCCCACACATTACACAGATATCCTGGGTAAGGGAAAACTTGTCATCTGATGCCACCAAAATCAGCTTGTTCTCTTCATTGGTCTCCGGGAGTCCACTTCCCATGTCTTCCAATGTTGGCCTCTGTACACACACATGTACACCAAAGAAATGTCTATGAGGACATCAGAGTTCATGATGTTGCTGTGTCATGAAATGGCACATCAGTGACTTGCCATTTGGAATATCATGCCTCATGCATTTCATGAAGCACATACATTTCAAATTTCAGCCTTCCATTCTTGTTCTAAAAGCTGGAAGTCCACTGAATCATTAGTGCTATATAATGTAAAATGAAGCTTAAATCTTTAGCCTCTAAACTAAACATCACACATTAAGGGGGAATTGAGTTACAATACACTTATTCAACTTCATGGAATGGGAAGAAACAAGCACCCATGTCCATGCAGACACTTCTACAGGCAGGATTTCTTTTACTCAAACCCTTGAGGAAGAACCCAGAGTCCCTGAATAGCTTGTATTACAAAGGCCTGCTCAAGGAAACACCTTTGCTGTGTATCCTAACATGCTGTTTAATGTTTTGTTCCTATTCTCATTCCTTTTTAGATTTTCTTTACAATTAGACTTTTTTTTTTATTATCTGCTATCAGCCCTTATACCTTTATGCTCCAATAAGAACTTTAGAGAGAAAAACTAGTTCTAACCTGGAGGCCAATTCCAGGTGCACCAAAGAGGCCTCTCATCTTGGGTTTGGGTTGTCGGCGCCTGTTCAGGCCAGGAACTCGATTCTTCTTATTGCTGGTAGAGCTGTGTGGGGATGCAGTCCCTTTGGATCGCTCTTTCTTTCTATGTTGAACAGTTGTGCCAGAGGGAAGAGTTGGTGAGAAAAGAGGCTTCCCTCGTCCGCCAGAACTTCCTTCCTCCAGTCCGGGTCCCTGTCATCAGGAACAGGTTTTAAAGGGAATAAACAGCTAATATTGTTACTTTATAAGATGTTATATCAGGAATATTACACACGACAGTTTTATGGATCAGCTCACCTTATCTGACTGGCTGATGTCCAGTTCCAAAGGATTGTATGGGTCAAAGGACGAAGATTCTCCAGTCCCAGAGTCCATGCTTATTTCAAGGCCACCTGCTTAAAACAAAATTCAGCAATTACAACCCCAAAAATTGGCTTATCTGTAGGCCCTTTTAATAAAACCAAGAGATATTGACTTTGACTCTGCCTCTGGGATTTGAATACCAGACAAGATGAAGATGAAAGGAAAAAATAGGACTCACTTGACTCCTTAGCCTTTTGTGGCGTTCTGCAAATGAGGCACCTGAATTCTTCTGCAGAACATTCCTCAAATGTGGGATCACAGCTACCATGCACATACCTACAATATAGAAAAACAAAACATAATATACTTTCAAGAGTTTTCCTCAGGAAGTGCACTACCATAAACAAATACATTGAAATGTTGTTAATCAAGAACTCAGGCAACTCAAAGATTGTCAAGATTTGTCAATCCCTCTTTCATCCACACCAATGAAACAAAGCCTTGAAAACAAAATCAATCACACACAAATGGAACAGCACCAATTAAACTATCTGATTGGAAAGAAAGTTCTCGGAATTTCATGAACAATTATTACAACCCAGTTTATTTAAAAGCAAAATCATCTCAATCATGAATGTAACCACCATTGGCCTCTATCACTTCACGCCAACGTTTATGCAAACTATGGATGCCATTCCAATAGAACTCTGGCGGCTGCGCTACGAAAAAGTTGGCCAAATCGGTTTTCAGGTCGTCTTGGTTGGCGTACTGCTTTCCACCCATGTGACGGTCCAGGGCAACGAAAAGGTGATAATCGGACGGGGCAAGGTCGGGGCTGTAGGGCGGATGCGGCAGCACCTCCCAGCACAGGTCCAGTAACTTTAGATGAGTCTGTCTAGCGGTGTGCGGCCGGGCATCGTCGTGGAGGAGGATGGTTCTCTGTCTTTCTGGGCGTGTTTCAGCCAGTTTCTGCTGCAGCCGATCGAGTTGCTGGCAGTAGTAGGCAGCAGTGATGGTGGTGTTTTGCGGCAACAGCTCAAACATGATGATGCCTTTCGAATCCCAGAAGACCGAGAGCATAATCTTTTTGGGGTGCAACTCCTGACGGGGTTCTCTTTCGGCCGATGCTCCGGCGTCCACCCACTGACGTTTTCGTCGAATGTTGGCATAGAAGGTCCACTTTTCGTCGCCTGTCACCACTGAGTCTAGCCAATCCGTTCGGCGCGAACGTGACAGAAGGGAGATGGCCATGTCTACTCGTCGCTGGCGGTCCCGATCATCCAGCTTGTGGGGTACCCAGCACCCCAACTTTGCCTTCTTGCCAAGCTCAGCCAGATGATGAAGGATAGTTGTATGGGAGACACCCAGCAAGTCCGCAAGCTCTCGCGATGTTTGCCGGTTGTTGGCCTCCAGTGCCTCCTGCAAGGCAGAGTTATCAAACTCCGAAGGACGACCGGTGCGTGGCTGGTCTTCCAGGCTTTCATTTCCTTTCTGGAAGCGACTGTACCAATCATAGGCAGTGCTCTTGGACGCAGTGTCCGGGCCAAACGCGGTATTGATGTCAGCGATGGAATTGGCTGCCTTCTTCTCGATTCGGAAGTCATAAAGAAGAAGCAGGCGAACTTGCTCCTTAGTAAGAGGGTAGGGCTGGTTCATGGCTGGAGAGCACCAGGGCTGTAATAATATACGGTTGTATGCCGAAGGACACGACCTACTTATAAACACACGCAGAACATTCTAGCATGCTCTGGAAAAAAATTGTACTGGATATTCAAGAAATTCCGAGAACTTTCTTTCCAATCAGATAGCTCAAAACTTATGCCTCACACCTGTGAGGAAAACTGCTTACTATGTCATGTTATATGGTTTCACACTTAGCAAATGAATACTTCTACATACAGAGAAAAGAGGGATTAACAAAAGGAAGGGAGTTGTAGTTCTTCATTAACCCTTTGCACTCCACTGTCACGCACCATGTGCCATCACAGTGCTGCTTATGTCACATGTGGCACAACAGTGGAGTGCAAAGGGTTAATAAATGGGTAGTCCAAGCAGGTACAGAAGGTGACATTGGAAGGGAATGCAATCTACACAAGAGCAGAGGTTGATGCTGCAGGGCTGTTCATTTAATAATAAGAATGCAACTGTATCATGTGTTAATGAAGTGCTGGCACAATGGCATCCACTTGGGGGGAGACTACTTCGAAAAGTATATAAGGATATATAATTTTATTCCATCTAGATCCTTTAATGTTCATCACATAGCCTCCTTCTATACCAACAATGTATACCCAACGTTGGGAAATTACTTTTAATCCCTCCCTTGGATTGCTGCTATTGTTGTACGTTTGCTTTCTTCTTGATGCCATGGGTAACAGTTCACTGATCAGCTATAACATGAAAATGCATTTCGTCACCTAAATTGAGGCATAGCGTTACTCATTAACATTCCTTGACTTGCAGATAATAACAGGAGTTGCCATGATCATTTTAAACTGAACTGTAAATATACAGGCACACTACAGTGCATGAAAACCTCAACCCATAAATATACAGGCATACTCCTCAAATTGTTAAGCATGACATTTCAAATTTGCATTAAAATTTTTTTACTGCAAAATTGATGGTGCAAGGAAATTCATCATCACCTAAAGGAAGTCTTGTTGGACAATGCTTCAGGTGAGTGTTAATTTCCTTGCACTATTGGATTTGCAAGAAAAAAATTTGATGATGGCTTGGAAATCCTGATAGGAAAGTTGCCATGCGGTTGTTCCCAATTCATTTAGAAAAATCACTGCAATATAATAGTTTTACCAAAAATTAATGAAAATCTGCCTTTTTGCTATATGCAAGCAGGGTTATTCGGGATTATTGGCAAATACAACTAATATATTGACTGACCCTTATACACTTTCTCACAAAAGAAAGTGAATTAAACCATATTTGGAACTTATAAGCCATATAATAGTTGTCACAAAACAAATCATTCAAGGGAATGATTGGGGTTACCTCTTGCAACCCGTGCAAAGCACCATGTCCTTGTGCACATCCTTCCGATAAGCCCTTCTGCAGACAGGACAGCAGGAGCCTTTGTTACGCAGCTGGTAACAAGGATCACAGATGGTGAAATAGGAATGCCATCGAGGGGTGTTCCCTGTCCCTGGGGTTCGTTGCCCACAGTCACTGCATACCCGACAGTTCTAAAATTGGAATAAACCATAGGGAATAAGCCTTGTAACAATTTAAGCCCAAATGTGAATACCTCATTTGATGAGTGAGATAGTTGCCTTCAAGCTAAAGAGTCCTTATCCCCCAATATGAATCTACAGGGTGTTTGTATTTAAACACAACATAGGGAATATTTTGCTGCCTGTAGGAGGAGTTCGACGAATGCCGAAAGGCCCACCGGGTTGCATATTTGCAAGGAAACACCCCAGGGATAGGTTTCATCCTTCCAATTATGCAACCCGGTGACCTATAAGGCATGCCATGAACTTCACAAACAGGCAGCATAAACTTCCCTATGCTGCGTTTAAATATGAACACCCTGTACAGTGTGTATGATAAGTAACTCCCTATTTTAAAATGCTCGTAACTCTTATTTTTTAACGAAATTTAATGAAACAAACTGTGAATTATGCACCATTTAGTGAGGTTTTTATTAGTCTAATCTTCACACTTCCATGTATGCACTGTCCTGCATTGTCAACACATTTCCTTAAGTGAACAGGTACGTTTCCCACGGCTGATTATAACATGTGTCGAGGTATGTTATGAAGAGCATTGTTGGTTCTTTCTTCAAGTTCATTAAGATTTCATTAAATTCACTAAGAACAAGTGCCTGCACAAACTGATTCACCAGAATTCTTGTAAAAATTGCATTCAATTTTTCAATGTTTTCAGGTGCTTGTGAGGTTGATGGTTGTCATGTCTGTTACTGAACCGGTTGTCATTAACTTCGGATGACATTTATTCATTGTCTTAGCATCTAGTGTTGCATGAGGACCATTTTCAACCCTCCACCATTGCTGAACTTTAATTATTGATCCCCAAACCTCGTAACAGGCAGCTATTTTGGCCCTTTGTTAAACTGTTAGCCTGTTAGCCATTCTTTAACCTGAAACAAAAACACAAATGAAAATAAAAAACCTCACTAATTGGTGCATAATTCACAGTTTGCTTCTTTAAATTTAGTTGAAAAATGAGAGTTACAAGCATTTCAAAACAGGGAGTTACTTATCATACACCCTGTACTCTTGAAAAACTGCTAATGAAAAAGGTTTCAGTATTCAATCTTTAACCTTCTGCAGAGTAGGAAAATATTATGTTTCTGAAGTAACAGAAGCTACATAGTTTTGAAGAGCTATCTAAGTCATCACATAGGGGTGGAAAGGTCATTGGCATCATCAACAGCATTTAGTTAACCCCTTAACTAGGGGGACTGCCTTTTGGTGCTAAATTTTTTGCCCTAGCATTGCACTCACTGCCTTTAGGCAACCCTGCATTTAGATGGCCAGCAAATTCTGAATGGATGCCAAAAGATGCATGGATACTCACTATCTTTAAAGATATTCTGCTAACAAGTGCATGTATCTAGTGAAAGAAAGACTCTATCAAATATAGCAAAAACTCCCCAGTTAAGGTGTTAATTCCAACTTCTTCGTTTACTGGCATTTTGAATGCCTCAGGGAACAGGTGCATATCAAAGAGAAAAAGACACAAGAAATAGATTCATCCAACATTATTTCTTTCAAGCTCACATGGGATCAAATAATATATTCATATACAGGGTGTCCCAAAAGGTATGGAAACATTTCAAAAACTAATATCTCTCTAAATAATGCCTCAAATAAAATGATTAAAACAGTAAACTGAAGTGCAACTCAAACATTTTTCAACCTGCAATTGCAATTCCACATGGGCACCATTTGTGATTCTGTAGATGTCTAAGCGATGTTTGAGCTCTTACCACACCTTTTCCAGAGTGTTAGGCATAACTATCAGGATAGCTTGGACGATTCTGTTCTTTGGATCCTGATTGATTTTCTATTTTTCTCCAGTAAGTGATGTCCTTGACATAGTCCACAAGAAAGAGCCCTCTAGGGTTAGTTCAGGTGATCTTGGTGGCCATGGAATGAACCTGCTTTGTCCAATCCACAGATCTGGTTTTTTTTTTCTCCATGCCTTAAATTGCTAAAATGTGGAGTTGCAATATCTTAGAAAATTAGACTTTAATTGTGCCTGAACCCACCCCTCTTAGATTTAGAACTTTTCTTGAGCAAGCAATCTTCAATCAAATCTGAAGAACAGAATTGATGCAGCTATCCAGATAGTTATACGTGACACTCTGCATAAGTTGTGGTAAGAGCTTGAACATCATTTGGATGTCTATAGAGCCACAAATAGTGCCCATGTGGAATTGCAATAACAGGTTGAAAACTGTTTTACTTGCACTTCATTTTACTGTTTTCATAATTTTATTTGAGGTATAAGCTAGTGATATATCAATTTCTGAAATGTTTCCATACCTTTTGGGACACCCTGTATATCAATGAGCCTGATATTAGCAGGCATCACTTGCCACAGGCTAAAAATGGTCTCTTGCAAAAAATATGCAGTAGATTATTAGGGATAAGTCTATGTCATCAACATGATCTAAATTGAGAAAGGTCACATTAGAGTAGCATGAACAATGGTGAAGAACAATTGCAGCAAGTCATGCATTTTACAAAAAGAAAACCTCTAAAGCACCATTCCACATATTTAAAAAGTGACCAGTTGAGAAGCAGTGGGCAGAATAGATCTTTCCATCTTTACTTAAACGTCACTTCAAGACTCCTGCAAGAGTCCTCAGGTAATGTACAGTGAGTATAAGAGGACCAAGAGAACTTTCTGATGATACAAAATTCAATATGATTTTAGCAGGAAATTCTATGCAATCAGTAAGAAAATGAAGGGCTATACCCATACAATTCACTTGGAAGAATGCTCACATTAAAAAAAAAGGATATTATTCTGAATGTAACAGTACATAACACCCCTTCCCTGAAGATTGAACTTCTGACAGAATGTGAGATTCTAATAATGGTTTATTCTTCTTAAAATTATCAGACTTACCTTGCATTTCCATGTTCTGGGTATGCCAGGGAGAGGTGGACGAATGCACTGGAGGTGATATGACTTGTAGCAAATGTCACAGTCAATGGAATTGGTCTCCTCAGCTATGTCTTTACACACAGCACATGTCTTACATGATGGACACTCCCAACCAGCTCGATTCCCTGGAACAAACGGCATGCCATCAACATTATTTTCAACTTTCACTTTGGTGAACAGGGGCTAACTTGAAATCATCAGCTGTCATATGGTAACATATATTAGCATTGTGCATAAGATTTACTGGTATGTTACCCATTTTAGTAATTTAAGTTGTCCACATTTCCATAAAGATTCTTTCCTCTGACCCTTTGATAACCCATAACCACATATATGGACATTAGTTATAGGGCTCCGTTTCATATTTTCCTTAAGCTGATGAGGCTTTAACAGAGACTGACATGTGAAATACAGCTGACGAATGTTTTTCCAAATAAATGGACAAAAGGCATCAAAGGATTCAAGTCTCATTAGCTGAAGAAAATTTGAAACAGAGTCATAAAAAGTTTCTCCACATGTCAAGACTGTGTGTCAAAGAGCTAACAGATTGTGGGCATAACAGCATGAAAATGAGTCAAAATTGATGAACCATACAGCAAATAATTTGGAATTATTTTTTTACATTTCCAAATTGACTTAAATGCAACTAGTGGCCTGTGGCTGCTACGTTGGTTGTCTAATGGGCAGAAATTTGAAAATGTTTACATAAAAATATGAAGCAATTCAGTTAAAACCAAACATTTAAAAAATTTTCAACAAAACTCTTGACACTGTAGTAACTGCCATCTACAGGGTGAGTCTTTTAAAAGTAGATAAAAGTATATCAAAGTTTTTATGGCCTAGCTGACGGCCTGGAATGGCATAGCATTGTAGGCCTCATGCAATAGGGGTGACAGCCACCACAACTTTCGGCCTCTTTCAATTAAAGTGTTAGATGACATGACATGCATTTTGCATTTCACCCTCAAACTAAACATTAGGTTATCCAAGCATACCAGAAACTAGAAATCATAAAATAAATGAAAGGTAAATTTTTCAAGGCATCAGCCTAGATTTGGATGTTCACCAGATATCTAGTAAACACTCTACTTGAGCCAATGTCCTGTATTGCATATAGGGTGATTCAAAATAAACACTCTACCATTTTCTATGGGAGAAACACAGTTTCATAAAAGCAAAAAAAATATTGACATCGACCACATGATTGACATTCGACAGTTACAAGGTGTTGAGATGCATGCCAGCTTATTTTCAGCACCCCTGCCTAAGTCATGCAATGCCCATTTAGAGGTGAATTAAAGGTGCTTAGAAGTGGATCATTCTACCTCAAGCAAGCTAATGATATGTGCTCGACTGTCTCAGAATTCAATGACATTTGGCAAACAGTCAGAGTATTTTGAGAATAACCCACAGACAAAAAACATGTATGTACTTTGAGCAGAGGCCAAGAAAAGTGAGTTTTACTTTGATAGGGTAGGGGGTTGGGGGCGCAAAATGGCCCCAATCCCCAGATGCTAAAATCCTGACTGCACAGTTACTATGTCACCACCCTATTTTGATTGGCTATAACTTTTCAAGAGACAGTTGGATGCAGCTGATACTTGACAGAGTAGTTCATGAGTTTGAGAGGATTTTGTACATCTGCAAGAGGGAGCTGTATACCAATAGAGGGCACTGTAGTCAATCAGAGGGCCCCCAATCTTCGTGCTATGGCACTTTAAGGTAGGAAAAAAAACAAAACCAGTAGGTTTTTTTTAGAGCCTTAAAACCTTACATAAGCCACTCTGTCAAATATCCATTGTATCTGAAAGCCCTTTCAAAATAGTTGGTCTTGAAGCCAATTTAAAATATATGAATGAATCCAAATTGATTGGAGGCCAAATTTGGGGAAATTACTCTAACTGACTTTTGAAATGATGGAGCAAAGACCATTACTGCATTTGAGGTATAATGATCCACCTGTAAACTTTGAAATAGGACAATGCACAGCTTGAAGAATTGTTCTGAGAAAAACCCAGACAATCTTCTTAACACCTTGTATATGCCCAATATCAAAAGTTAATAAAATCATTTTTGCTCCAATATATGAATCTTACTTTCTCCCATAGAAAATGGTAGAGTGTTTATTTTGAATCACCCAATATATATGGGACATTTAGAAAGTTTGTGACCTTTCCAATTTGATAATGACCTGAGATATTGCCCGAGTTATGATGTCTTTCCTCTTTCCAACATCTTTCTTTTGAAAGATGTTGGAAAGAGGAAAGATAAATGTGTGAAGAGGAGAGCATGTGTCATTTATCTTCACACATTCTTTCCACTTTTGCAGGTTTTTACTGCCAGTCTCATTAGTGAAAAAGATGAAAATGTAAAAACATCAAGTACATTAAAGCAATTCAATTCTTGATTTTGAAAAGCTATGGTCTCAGGGCGATTCACAAGTTCATGAGTCTATGACAATGAGTCTCTTTCCTAATGCATGATCCCCTTTTTCTTAGACTTTCTCATCTTCTTGGCCAATTTGCATAGATATTCCTGGTGTATGATGTGATAATTTCTAAAGTCCAACAAAAAGGGATATCAATGCTATCATATGAATCATACAGCATGATATAGTCCATCCAGTCCAATGTTGCCGCACTTTTAATCCTCAAAGGAGTCATTAAATGTCATCTATCTTCCTCTCCCCTGAGGGGAAAGGGTGATTTCCCTTTGACCCCTCTGCCAGACACTGGTGCAGCGGTCCTGAGGGGGGACATCACATATGAATGATTTTAGAAATCTTGATAAGACGCCCGATGAGTGCCAGAAACACTTAGGTCCATCGCTGATAGCCTGGAGCCCCTTTCCAACATTTCGACAGGCTGATGGCAGCACAAAATTAATGAGCTACCATAAAAGCAATGCCAGCATTGCAAAGTTGGACCTTGGACCGGATAGACTATACTCTATAAATACAAATATCTTTCCAAATGAGAGGAAAGAAATGAAAGAAAACTCACAGGAATTAATGTGAGAATCATCAGAGACACAGTATATATGAAAATGATGATCACAGTTGGTGCAGAACACCAGCTCCTTCATGTCACCAGGTTCATCACACAGAAGACATCTTGCAGCTGAGCCAGCTATCATCAATAGACCAATAATACAGTATCATGTCTCATTCAGATAGTACAGGGCAGTACATAATAATTTGCCTCCCACACCATCTGTGAAGTCCACTGATGTAACTTAGCATGGAGAGCTACCTATATAATTATATCCACTAGTATAGTTTTTATCTGCAAACCTGGATCAAATCTGAATTTTCAAGGACATACAGGCAAGTGATCCCCCAAAGCTTAAAATAAATTCTTGCTATAGTTTTTGCTCAGCAAATAACAGAAATGAAACAAAAGTCTGTCATGTACAAGGATAAAAGTAATATTTCAATATGTCTTCCATGCACAACAGGTTGGACAAGAGAAGTCATGTTGGGAGACAATAGATGTGTCTTCTTTTACTGTCATTTAACTGACAGATTTTATTTCCCTGAAGACACCATAGACATTCTTAAACCATGATCATGTGATGGTCACAGAGTAGGCAATTGTTTCCAAGGATGAAGGCTTCATGGTTTTGAGTGGAAGAAGCCACCTTTAAAGAACCAATACTACATTCCAAGGATAACCTTCCTTCGAAAAGAGCGACCTTTCAATTTTCATGATGGTAACCAGGAAATTCCCTACCAAACAAAAGAATGCAATAGGAGATCCAGAGGGGGGAAAATAGGAGATGTTCTTGACATTGAACACCTAACAGGAATGAAAGTGAGAAGCATGGTTTTACAAAAGAATTAACAAGGAAAAAGGTTCATGGAAGTCCAGAGACGATGAACTCCCTATGGAATTTCTGGGCTTTGTATAATGCAGTTCCCACACCCATTCGCCCCTGACATCATCATACTACCACCAACTCATTACTGTGCACAAATGTGAAAGGTTGGAGAGGAGAATGACTAAGAGGGAAACGAACTGAAAGATTTACGTATATACTTCTGCCCCTTTTAGCGCAAAAAATTGCCACATGCACAGCGTAAGCCATGCCAGCAGCAACATTCCCAGAGGCATGGGACTTGCCTCATTCAGACCCCAATCATTTCTTCGTTTCCTTTTTTCTAGTCCTTCACAAGTTTCACACAATAACCATTTCAGTCTCGGTTATACCCATTATCTCACATGATGAAGCACACAACAAGTATTTTGAGTAATGGCACAATAACAGCATATGATCATGTTTCATTACACATTTGGCAATTACAGAGAATGAAGAGATTTGAATGAATTAAATAGAACCTCCACCTCTTGATGACCTGCAAAATAGGGTAGAGGAATCAGCGATTAATTCCTGTTCTCAGCAGCTTACAATGGATGGTCAACAGGCTTCATGGTCAAAGTTCAAATTGTAAATTGTAGAAGTGTAAGGATCATGGGGATGTCTCTTCATGATGAAAAGGACATAAAAAATATAGATTTTCCTGTTTTGAATTAAAAAACCCATTCAATTCTTCTTGTCTGGTTGCTCCACTTTCCTTGCCCCACCATCAAAATGAATATAATTTTCCTCTATTTTCACCAATTCCCACACATCATAATAACCCAGGAAAAGTCAACTTCATCCTCACGAACATTGTCAACAGGTTCACAAAAGTTTTCCCAACCTGATGTCCACTGACAGCATTCTATACACTTGCTAACTCAGGTCTCTATGATCCATGAGTACAAAGACCAAGGGTCTTCAAGGTCTAGCTCACTGCCGTGCTATAAAACATGAAACCCTGCTCTCTCCAAGCTACTTCTCTAATCATAATCCTACTGTTTGTGAGTGTAAAAATACAAAAATTTAGAGGCATTGATTCAAACTCACGTTGCACATTCCCTACATAAAAAGTAGGCTGTCACATAGATCAATGTCACTACCAATAGTTGCAGGCATCAATAATATCACAAGCCATCACGATGGTCCTGGCTCTTTCCTCCCACGATTGATAATCGCGGCGAGAAACAATAAAGACCTACTCTCCAACCTAGATGAGAGATGACAGAATCAGCTGGAAAATCCTCCTCCTTCATGGCATTCAGTGGCGGTAAATGGCCGGAATGTCCAGGAAATTGTGAACTATTGATTGATATATTTAATGGATTCTTGCAGGTATTATTAGAACAGGCTACCTCCAGAATGGCTACAAGATACATTATGCTCACAATTCAGCAGATAGGTCTTGCTTTCGAGCAAATCTAATTTCTGCAGAATAGTGCACGTAACAAATTCAGTAAGGAATTTCCCAACAGAACTTTCCTGAATCTCACCGTGTGCAAGGAATTGTGAACCTCAAGATCACTTAATCTGAAACTATCAGATTTTTTTGTGGGAGTTCCTCAAGTCTTGTGTGAATCATCAGAGCCCAGAGTTATAGAAACCCTCACAGAAAAGACTTCTGTGGCATGGTTGCAGCGATTTCAGGAGAACCGTTTGTAAGGATCTTTGGCTATGCATTTTCTCGGTGAAACAGATTTATAGAAGTTTGAAGACTTGAACCATTAGTAAATATATTCCAAATGTCAGAACACACTCGAATTCATATTCCAGAAGATGTGAATAAATCCTCTTATGGAGTGTGAAATAGCATTGGAGATATGTTGAGGAAAAAAAAAAAGTTATCCCATAGAGTGAGATTTTCGGGGGACCCTGTAACTTCCCAAAGCATCAATGCATCATTGACACTACAGGTCAATACATTGTTTTGAAAAACAGCCATCATGACAACACTAATAAAACAGCTTTTTGTGTCGAAGATATATCAATAGACTCCCCAGAGAAAACTTAACACTGTGGGCCACCATGAACATAAGCACATACTGATGAATGTACATATATTCATGATTCAATCTCCTAAAATTTGGGTAGTGCTACAGCCAAACTGTTTGAAAGGTAGCTCAAGCCTCCCCATGGGTCACCAGTCTCATCACACCCCCTCCTCCCTCCAAAGTCATCATTCACCTCCCTCAATCCTGAGCCCCCTCCTTCATAACATCCTGCTAATAACACTTAGATACCTCTACTGCAAATTACAAATCCTGCCAACAAAAGTGTGAGGAGTACATTCCCTAAATATATATAGTAAAAACTGCATTTTTTAAGGGGATACTAAGATCAGGTAGGATGCTATTTGACTCTACCCTGACTCCAGTTAAACAATGGAACCTGAAATCCATATGAAACCCAGTTGCAAGGAGATACATCAACCTTCAGTAAAGTATAGAATAAACACAGAACATAGAAGATAATCTTGGCAATAGGCCTTCCACTAATGGAGGGCAAAGTAAAGTGTGAGGAGCACATAGATCAGAGGTGCATACCAAGTGTAGGTGCCTCAGGAAGATGATCAAGGCAGATGATGGTAAAGTTCCGTGGATTCTGGAATGCACATGCAGTGGCAGCACATGGGTAATGAAACTGGGCAGGACATTGGAACACACGGCAGCGTATCGTGGCACCCAGGCGCCGGCACTGGGTGCAGCGTTCCATCAACCCCTTCACCATTGCCTTATCTACATCAGTCAGGGATACAAGGGGATTTGCCCCAGTTGACCACTGTGCACACTTCCTGTGTGCATAACAGTGACCTGCAACAGAGTGAATGAATCAATGCTTTTATGAAGAAAATAATACCTTAAAGAAGATGAACAGCTACCACAGAACTGCAAAAAGAATTGAAAACAAACCAGACTGATCAAACAGAAGTGAGAGATCAGGTTCTTCTGCAAATCCAATGCATGCGAGTTCATCAAATGGTTCAAAGTCTGTGCTGGAGTTCTTTCGTGGAGAGCGGCACTTCTCCCTGAAATGGATCCAATCACATTTGCTCCCATGAGTTTATTTTCCTCAGCTGCCATATGAATAACAGATGAATAAAAGTCATGGATGATCACCTTTTCGAGCCAAAATATGGGGGGGAAGTGACAGATGTGGGTGTTTTTGGTGTCTTCTTAGATGTACTGAAAGAACCACTAGTACTTGCTTTAAATTGGCCTTCACTTCTCTTGATGGTATTCAAGTATTCAACTGGGGAAAATTCAGGATTGGGTTCAATCCTCAAGAGCTCTCCTTGGCCAAGAAGACTGTTATCTCCCAGGCCACAAAAACCACAGAACCTCCCAGGCCTACGAACACAATGAGAAGTAACACAAATCAGCGTTTTTGAGTGTTAATGTTCATAACCAAAATCTTTATGTGGTCACTCACCATTTCTCCACAAATTCAGGAAGCTGTGAATTCTGATCAGAAGAATCATCTATCAACCCCCCAGGATCTCCCATGTCATTATCTCTGGATTTTTTGCTAGACAGTCGAACCACCTTGCCTCCCTTCACGTACGCACCACTGAATAGGCACACACAACAATGATGCAGCAGAAATCATAAAAGGAGGTTATTAAGGGAAAGGAATAATATTCTTCATTTTTTCTTCAGTCCAATGGGTTACCTGTCAAGGCGTTTTATCTTGATGCTGAAATACTTTGGTGTTAGGAGAGCCTGAGGATTTGGTTTCCCTTCCTTACGTGGCTTGACTCTTGGGAGCTTTGGGACACCAATAGTGCCTTGAGCAAAATCCAGGTTGTCATGTTCCTCTCCTCCACGGGCTGAAGTTGGTGTAGGGGTTGATGCCGTTGAAGCTAAAACAAAAAATGTTTAATACTCCCTCAAGTAAGTGGAGTTTTCCAATGCACTTTCTTCTAAAGTCTATAGCTGCAATAGTAGCTTTAGGACATGAATATCAAGGCCTTTGGATCGGAAAATATTTGTTTCACAAAAACTAGGCAAATTATGTGACTAAGATTGAGAGGATATGGAAGAAGTGGACAACAAGAATTTGTTTTGTTTGAAAAATGCATTTTCTGGAAAATTAATAGGAAACAAGAGGCACACCTTGGTCAGACTCATGTGTGGAGGCAGAGGAAGGTGCACATTCTGTATCAACAGTGGATGAGACACCAAGACGTTCTACTTCTTCATCTTCTAGGCTTTCCCCTGGTAATAGGCCTAACTGAGTTTGCTCTGGCAGTTTGATACGAATGGTGGTTGGT
This sequence comes from Darwinula stevensoni, assembly GCA_905338385.1. Taxonomy (NCBI): domain Eukaryota; kingdom Metazoa; phylum Arthropoda; class Ostracoda; order Podocopida; family Darwinulidae; genus Darwinula; species Darwinula stevensoni. The sequence goes on from CAJPEV010000411.1 coordinate 72,544, forward strand.
TTTTCACCTTGTCCCACCAACACGGGTCCCACTTTTGTGGGGTCTGGGTTGGATGCAGTTGTCTCCAATTCTTCACCTTCTTCCATTCTCACAATGGTTTCACATAGAAAGAATTGGTTTCATGCCAGGCAACCCAGACATTTTTCCTAAAAAGAAGCATGAGATATTATTATGTAATTATCTTAAAGTAGTCCTAAGCTACCATTTGACCAGTATTCAACATTACAAGGAAGGGAGATCATGATATATCCAAAAATGAAGCACTATAGCCCATCTTGTAGTAACACCAATATTGACTGCAGGACTCAACATCCCTGTAGAAGACATACTACCTTCCAATGCCAGTGATTACTGTGTTTTTCACTTGAGTTAGACACTTTTTCACTCGACTTCGACACCCATGCACGAGGAACATCCCATGCACGTGTGTCTGAGTCAAGTGAAAAATTGTCTAACTCAAGTGAAAAACACTGTAACAAAATTACAATGTTACTGCTCCACCAAAGGCGACTGAGGAAGACTTCGATAGGCAGGGATGCTGGAAGGCAGACCAAGATGAACAAAAAAAAGAGAGTTTTGCTTAGGTCTGCTTATGGGAAAGGAATCTAATGTGAAAACTAATATAGACCTTCAAGACTTCATGTGGAGGCAAAGTTTGGTCAACATATTTGGTTTCTTTTCTCAATTATTCTCTGGAAATCCTTTCTATAAAGGATAGTCCAAAACATGGGCGTCCGCTCCCAGGGGCAAGGGGGGGCACTTGCCCCCCCCTGGAAATCGGGCATGGCAATTTACTGGTAGTACTATAAAAGAAATTCAATGTACTTCATGTGGAAATCTCTTCTTCCGTAGCACCATTTAGACCAATCTTGCCACGCAATATGAAACATCCTAACGAGTTAAAAATTCAACTCAACCCATCTGGTCCAGAGGTTCCGGTAACACTACTGCTCTACATAACATCGCGCCAAAGCTGAAGATCGTACAACATGGAATGCAAGTATCCCAGGCTGAATGGCTATTTCACGCAATTTTTGCAGTTACATTGTTATTTTTTTTATAACCAAGGTGCCTGTTGTTTCTCTTCGAGTAGAAGACCCTCCCAGCAAACAAGGCTATGTTGTACCAATGTTACAGACGTTGATTCAGCGTTATGTGTTTCAAATTGTTTGCTGGGCTGTCTCATTGTCTGACATAAGAGTTGTATAATAGGTCTACAGGTAAGGGCTACTTTGAGGCCCACAATTTCTGTTGTTGTTTTTAACACATTGATGACGGGCATTGATGACGTCACCAACGTGTTAAGGCGAAACATTTTTCCTTTGATTGCAGTTATGAAGAAAAAAAATGAAGAATTGGTAATGAAAACTGTATGGTTTTTGGCCTTAAAAACAACGGCAGAAATTGAGGTGGGATCTGAGTAAAAACGTGTGGTATGCTTTTAAAAAAGTATATGAGCTTTGAAATTGCTCTCATCTTTTGCTCAAGTAAATGGCAGACATTCTGCAAATCTTTCAATTTTGTTGAGCTGCATAGAAAATGGCACCATACAATTGAAAACTGTTTTTTTTTTTGCGAAATTTGTGATTTTGAACATTTCGAGCCATCACATCTTAAACGGAATTTGTTGGGACAAAAATGGGATACACATCATTAGATCTTCTGCTGATTCCAAAAACATAGATGAACATGTTAGGTTAGATGAACATGTTGACATTTTGCAAATTTTTGAATCTACCAAAAATAGGCAAATTTTACATAGCTTTATTTTATTCAGTGTCGCCTCGAGGAGAAAAGTAAAATATATGAAATAACTTCGAAAGTCTGAATTTTGAAGAACAATGGTGTTCACTGCGTTCGTTTTGGTCAGAAAGTTTTTGGCCCACGAGTGTGAATAGGTGCACCTTTTTTTAATTTCACAAAATTTAACAAATTATTGTGCTAAAACGGTTCCATACCCAAAACTAAAATTTTACATTCTAACTTTGGGTCATGAGGGGTACCACATTAAAAATTTTCATCAAAATCAGAGGGGGTCATGCTCCAGCCTCTGGCTAATTTGAGATGGAATTACCCCGGTATAATTCCTTGTACTTTATCATCATTTTACAAAAGATAATTTACCCTTGTGTGTGCATCTATTCTGCCATTCTTGTGCCTTGCCCCCTCCTGGGAATAAACCAGCGGACGCCCATGGTCCAAAAGTGAATTGATTAATGGGATTTCACTGATAAATGGTGGGATAGGCCTTCAATAAGAATATTCTGCCATGGTGTCAAATACTGATCAGGGTACTTTCTCCTGCAGGCTACAACTCATGATTTAAAAAAATGCTGGAGGGACTCAAAAAATGTCACAAATCTAAGGAATAGCACATTCCTTATAGACTTTTATAGTGCAACTTTAGCATGCACTACTTATGTATGCATTCAAAATCTGTCAACAATGGCAACAGGCATGCATGTTCAGTCAACAAAAGTGGCATTCCTTATTATAGATAGTCCACAAGCAGAACAATGAGGTGTGCCAAAGGGATGCAACTGAATTAAGTGCACAAGAAAATTCCACCAGTATGGTGAGGCATTTTGCAACAGGAATGTTGTGTATGGCTGGTGCAAGAAGTTCTGAAGCAGCCATACAAACATTTTGGATGTCGCATTTTTGAGTCCCTGCTTTTATCATTACACTGTAGCACAAGTGAATAAGTTAGTGATGGAAAACCAGCTCATTAGAGGTAGACACTGCTCATGAAACACTGTTATCCAATGGTTATGGCATATCACATTTGAAGAAGAGGTGCAATAACATATATGTGAAGGCCATCAGAGTCAGGCCACATCATTTTATGCCAGTCATATGCAAGCATGTTAACAAGTGGGACAAGTGTCCAATGTATGGGAGGATGATGAAGGGGGAATTAAATTCCAAGGATTGCCATCTACCATCATATGCTCATCTAAAATTTCCTTTCAGAATTTATTTTTTAGAGCCCCTCGAATTCACGATATGGATGAAAGAAAATTGCATGAAAAAATTTGAGCAAATGGGAAATATCAGGCTGATGCCTGCTTAGAAATCCAAACAGATGTTAGGGTTCATTTTATCATCATTCCTTCAAAATACTATATAACAGAATCAGCATTACTTTATGTGGCTTTTGGCAATAGGAGAAAAGTTGTCAAGCTACAAATGGAAAAATGCAAAAGAAAATAGGAAATTTCCACTGAACAATCACAATTGGAAAATTAACAAGCTAGCCAATCCACCATGATGGCATCCACAGAAGACATTTTAAAGACCATTCTATCTTTGATTTCACAAGTCCAATGGTCTGCATTATTAACAACAGTTGTAAATAGGGGCGGATACGGAAATTTTTCTTAAGGGGGTGATTCCCAAGTTCCTACCTACCCCCCCCCCCCCCCCCCAAACCTACCACCATTCTTCATCCTTTCGCCTTTTTAATTTTTTGTCTGGGGTAAGAACTTGGGTATCTATTTCACTGGCTCCAATAAAATTAATGCAGATGCTATTTTGAATAAATAAATCAAATGCTAACCTGGCCATAAGGGGGGTGGTCACTCCCCCTCCTCCCCCCTGCATCTGCCACTGGTAGTATATCTACCATAATAAAAGAAATTCTCAAAATAATTAGCATCATTGGAATGAAGTCATTGTATCAATAGGGACTGGCACACAGTGTTTTGGCTTTCTCTTAATTATTTCAATTTTTTTTGTCCCTTTCCTTGGATAGTTTCTCAAATTTCAACCTTTGCAAGCTGCCAAATGAAGAAATAGTAAAAGTGTTTGGCAGTATCATGAAAAAATAACAAAGAAATATATCCTGGAAGCTACATTCTCACTATCCAGCAAAGCATCAGGATGCAATGCTTCCAATTCATGTCAATTTTTCCTTTCTTTAAAGTAGTAAGATACATTTTTTTGGCTAAATCCCAGAAACCAATTTATGAAATAATGATGCCAACTCTTGAAGTCTTGAAGAGAGGATGAAGCAACCACAACCAACAGTTACATGTCTATTCCTTAATGTTATTGGCAAGATATTAATATTTAGTCTGTGGTGAATAAAAAATATGAATAAAAAGAAACAATTTTCAGTTGTTCAGGTAAATCTAGATTTAAATTCATGCCAGTAACTTTCTCCTAAAGATAGGAGAAAGTTATTGGTATGAATTTAGATTTCTAGCTAACAAGGGCTATTTATGGCAAACAGCATGAACTCCTTTGTATAAAGAGGGGGATAAAACATCAAAGTAAAAAAAATCAAGCCTTGCAGCACCAATGAGAAGTCCAAGTAAATTTAAAGTCCTATTTCAAAAAAGTAGGCATTAAACATGGTCAACAAGGAAAATTTCAAAGATATGCATGATTAATAACATGAAGTGAGGTATATCAGTGAGTTTCAGGGATGTCTATTTCAAGAGTTGCACTGGCTGAACTTGGACTTGGGTAGATAGAAATGCATGATGCATCTGGGCTACTGAAAACACCTGTTTTCAGTGAGATGGTTTTTCCAGTAGTTTAAAAAGAACAACTTTCTATCAGAATGGCTTCTTCCCCAAAATGGTTGTTGACTCGTATTCTCCACCCCCAGCAGTTTCATGTATACTGATTGAGCCGTTACATTTTCGAATCAAGAAACCTGAAGCCTTTAATGGAGATCTCTCTCATCCACATAGTAGGCCTACTCAGCTCCGCGCAAAAGTTCGATCTATCTCCAAGCCTGACCAGCCGGTTAGACACAAACAGCTCACTTTTTGGTGAGTTCCAAGAATTTAAAAAACCTATCATAGGTCAGGCTAACATTGCGTCTATCCTATGCCTAGGCCTTTGGATACCAGTCATTCTGCCTACGATGGCATTAGGCAGGCCTAACCTTACTTCTACAAACTTTCGAATGCCTAGGCCTAGATGAGTGCTTTTCACTAGTATAACCCTGATCTCTACGTTTTTCAAGGCTAGTAGAGTTCGGCTTCGGCGTTCCACAAACGCCAATATGGCGGCTTACTATAAGGGAACGGTGTTGCCAAGCCAGATTTGCACTGGTACGGCATTGCTGCAAATGTGACCCTGCAGCAGCAGAGAGAGACAGAAAGAAATGATTTAAAATACCAATGATTCATATGAAATAGCATATTAATCATATTTATCGCAGTGCATTTCATGCTGAAGCGTTGCATTAGTCCGATGGCAAGGGATGGTGTCCATTTCTCGGAGGGTGCCAAAGCAGGTCGGACGGGATAGCAATTAAGAGAGAGATGCAGCCTTTTTTAGGACTGTATATAGGGGGGGGGGGGCAAGTGCTCAAGTGGAGGGGACAATATCGAAATGGGCGAAATCGCCTCTTGATATCACTAACTATCTTGAATCTTGAATCTTGAAATCGTTTGAAGTGTTTTTACATGTATGCACGCAGCTTGCGTAATAAAATGGACGAATTCCAGGGGGAGGTACTGAATAACGGTCTGGACGTCATCGGAATAACAGACTTGGAGGATCGTCGTGGATAAGAAATTCGAAGCGATAGGCCAAATTAAGAAACGTACGACTACAGAAAAAGCGGACTTCTTTCAGCTACGGGAACGCATTTCATATCTCGATTGAGAAGGAAGGTTAAGAGGGTTGGCTGTAGAGGAGCAGTGGGAGGCATTTAAGACGGTTATACTAAACTCTATTAAGCTTTGCATCCCTAAGATTGCTGAGACAGCCGGTCTGGTTCACTGGTGAAGTTGAATCGTTCATCAGACGTAAGGAACAGAAATGGGACTCGTATAGGCGTACGGGGAGCCAGAAGGAGTACGAAAATAAGTGGTCTTCGAGGGAGGAAATTCGATTGGCGATACGAGAGGTTGAGGAGAGTCTAGCGATTAATGCATTCTTTGCAGCCCAAGGCTTCTTATCAATCGCAAGCGGTAAGTGTCGCCATTCGATCGGACCTCTCAAGGACGACACCGGGGAGTTAGTTTCCAGCAGCGGAGGTATGGCAGGGATCCTTGATTTCTTCGTCTCTTTTTTCGAAACGATCCGATTACGCACAGGCAACGATGAAGGCCGCCGACATGTGAATAGAGGGTGTCGTCATCGCCGAGAAAGGGATCATCAGAAGGATAGGGAAATTAAAGGCGGGAAGGCAACCGACCACGGTCGGACTGGCCCACCGGGATACCGGGAAATTTCCCAGGGGGCCCCCCCAGACCTGATAACAAAATTATAAGCGGAATCATAGTAGACACTAATTGCAACTAATGACCATAAATTGATATTGATTCCATGAGCACTGCCAAATCATGTAAAGCCATAACAAATTATTAATAACTACGGTGCAGTTATTATTCACCTTGTTCTAGGGGCCCTAATTTATTCTATGATATTTCCCGGGGGGGGGGGCCTAAGACGCCTTTCCGACTCTGCAGCAGGCCCCAATGGTATACCGGCGCGAGTCATCGAGGAACTCTCGAAGGAAGTAGCGTTACCGTTAAGAACCATTTTTCAGAGTATCATTCTGCATGGGGAAGTGCCTGGATCGGAAGTAGCGAACTTCGTACCGATATTAAAGAAGGGAGACGAGAGCGATCTGGAAACTATATATCTGTTTGTCTCGGCAGCATCCCAGGAAGATCTACGAGAGCATGGCAAGGGATCGCATCTTCGAATTTCTCGAGGGAAAAAAAATTCTCTTTTGTCCGAGATTCCCAGCACGGTTTCAGAAGGCGACGCGAGCGTCTCACCGACTCGCTCGAGTTTTACGATTGCGTGAAGGAGAAAAGGGATAAAGGGGATCTCGTCGATATCGTCTACTTAGACTTGGCGGAAGCTTTCGATACCGTTCGACACGGGAGGCTACTGACTGAATCGGGAGCAAACGGAATCCAGGGTAGAGTGAATGAATGGATGGTCCTGGTTCGGTCCTGGATCTGCTTCTATTTCTGGTCTAAATTAACGATGTAGATGAGCGGTTCTCAAACTGGGGGTCGCGACCCCCTGACTGGACGCACGAAGGGACGCAATGAAAGCGAAAGGAAGTTCGAGAACCACTCGTCTAGATGAAAGCCTCGCAGGTATAGTTAGTAAATTTGCGGACAACAGGAAAATTGATTTCACAGCGAGGAAGCAAGAGCGAGAGCAGAGAGAGATTTGGAATTTGGAGCTCCTCGGTGAGTCGAGTAAAAAATGGCTAAATGAAGTTTAACAAGGGTAAGCTATCTTTCGCGTCGGTCGCAATAATGATAAATTTCTGAAGGTGTTTTTCAAAGATTATTTAGGGGAGGCGAAAGGGGAGAGGGACGCTGGGATCATGATCGACGAGAAACTTGCCACGAAGTTCTCTCTCTCTCGCGTTCATTCTTCCGTTGTATTTGGCATGAGACCCCATCTAGAGAATTGCATTCGATTCTGGAGACCTGCAAATAAAAGTGACCTAGTGGCGCTCGAGAAGGTTCATACCAAAATGATGAAGGATGTGCGTGGACTCTCGTGCGAGACACGTTTCAAGTACTCGGGCCCTATTCTCTCGAGTGTAGGTAAAGGAGGGTGGACTTCATCCACGCCTTTAAGATCAATAAGGGAATCGATAACGTTGAATGCGATAGGTTTTTCATACTGGACGCAGCAGAACGAAGGGTGGTGAACGCATTTCAACCAAAGTTTGGGGGTGGGGGGGGCTAGAACCAAATTTGGATAGGCTTCAGCCCCCCCCCCCCCCCCCCCTTCGCTACGCCACTGACATATTTCAAAGGATCCCTGCCATACCTCCGCTGCTGGAAACTAACTCCCCGGTGTCGTCCTTGAGAGGTCCGATCGAATGGCGCCACTGACATATTTCATACCATTCATTCACTTAGTAAATTTACCCAGATTGAAATCCAGGAACGCGAATGCAGCCTAAAATTCAATTTTTATAAGGACCTCCCTTACCCCTATGCTGACGATGTCGAGCTGACTGACACGACACAAGAAGCATTGACTCGAGATGGCAAATCAATGGACGCCAAAATCAGAAAAGAAGATAACCAATGCACTAATTTGAAGAAGAAAAAAATGATTGGCACTCCCAATTTGAAGTAAAGTCTTTCAAAGTAATGTCTCGATTAAGACAAAAAATGAATTCCCTTCTGCATGGTAGCGGTGCTATCAATTCTCTTGACATTACTATTCCTGTCGATTGCAAGCAGCGAGCTCAAACCTTGAATTTGAAAGCAGACAATCGAACCACAATTTAAATTTTCAAAATAAATATTTGCATCTCACCTTTTGTAGCCTGATCCACCAGAGAAGAAAAGCGAGCACTCGAGTCAGATTCGAGAAGTGATTGGCTTCCACGAACAAGGTTCTGGTTCCCGAAGTACCAGACTGCAGTCGAACCCACATCGTCGGCATCCTTCTTGCTCGAGGCCGAAAATGAGCCTCGAAGCGTCACGAGGACCATCGAGCGGAAGTAAGAAAGTCCTCGCATTTCAGCCAGCCAGATGGCATGAAACCTCAAGGCCGACCAGAGGATAGATGAGACAGCTCAGGCTGCTTGTGACCGAGCGCATGGGACAAGTGGCTTGTCGCAAGTTCCGCGAAGACCTGGAAGAAGGCGACTTCACTGAGCTCGCCATTCGGGTTCCCCTGGAAAGAGTCATTAGGGAACGACGTGATATGGCCTGACGAGATCAAATTCGAATTTTCTGGTCTCGATGTTCACGTGCCACCGCCGGAAGCCTCCAAGGAATACGAGTCAAGTTTATCCGTCGTCGCGTTACAACTTGGGGGTGTTTCGCTGCCGGTGGCGTAGGTCGACACGACTTCATGGATGGTACCATGGATTCGGTGAAGTACCGAAACATCATCGAGGCGTGCTTCGTACATTCAAAAACAATATTCTTCATTTTCTGTGAATAATTTTCGAAACAGCGCACCACTCCACAAGGCCGTATTTAGGGTTCATGGGGTTCAAACCCCCCCCCCCCCCCGAAATATCTTCCTTAAATTTTTGCCATACTGCTATTCGTTGGTGTAAACGGTGCAGTACTTGGTCTTTTCTATATTTAATAGCTTATGACTTATTAAACACTGCAGCTTACAGGAAAATCCAGATGTCACAATGACTTACAATGACAAGTATTTAAAAAATTGCCTCAGTGCAAACGCCAGATCTCAACCCCCCCCCCGAAATGAAATCCTAGATACGGCCCTGCCACTCCAACCTATAACAGGTCTGAACATTCATTCTTCTTCAGGCATTTGCCGGGCAAAAACCATCTGCTCTTTCCTCTTTCAAAATTTCATAGTTCCTTCATATAAGAGAATAACATTTATTCGATTACAACGTCATGGGGTAATGCAATTTGAGGGGACAACATTGGCCCAACATCGTGTTTTCGTGGGCATCCCTCATGATCATCATTCCCTATCTGACATCATTCTTGAGTTACTTTTAAAGTTCACTCGACTGCATAATTAAACTCGATCGATACGAGGGGGGGAGGGGTCACAGCTACACTCGTGATGAAAGCACATTCTGCGCACATCACCTGGAGGCACACTTCGCACCGCCTCTGCCGTTCTGAAAAGGAGAAAAGGAGAAAAATCCGTCGTCTCTTCCTCAAGGCCGGCCAAGCCTCAAGGCACGTGCCACATGTGCCCCCGCACGGGGTGCAAATTCACCAGGGGCGTCAAAATGTGCCAGAATGAATGAGCAATGATGGATACCACCCTCAGTTTTACTTCAGAAACTGGAAATGCCTTCCGCTTCGACGTCTTTTTGAACGCTAGGATTTGACCCTTCTCCTCCCTTCTACTTTCGGCCCCACCCCCACCCGAAGGGAGAAGGGTTGGGGCCGAAATCCGATGAGGGGGGGGGGGGGGGGGGGGGGGGGGGGGGGGGGTGATCCCACGCGGCGGACAAGCAAAAATAGGCTGGTCGTCAACGTGTTAATAGTTAGGGCCGGTCCTGCTTTTTCATTCCTGATTTCGGCAGCTCGTGTGTGAGACTTACCTTCATTTTTTGCTTCTCGGCCGACAGTGCATTGGATGTTGCTGTCGCATTTGTGCTCGTGTTGTCGCCGTACTGGATATGTAAGCCTATCGCATTGGCACCATTCGCACGATTCCAATTTTTTCCCATCCTCTTTGAAGGTATTCCTTCGAAGAGTCCTCGTGTGACTCTCGTCCCAATCGTGGCCCCTCCGATCTGCCCATCGAGTTCGGTCGGCCGTCGGCTACCCTCGCGTCGGTATGTTTCCCGATCAGAGAACTGAAGTGGGAATATTTGTTATAAAATTTGTTGTTAACCATTCCTAACCCAGTGATTCTGTATGCAATCCACCCGAGATCTCGATCCCTCGTGTGTTTTGTCTGGAGTCGGGTGCAAGTCACCCTGAAAGCTCCTGCTATCCGTAGAGTGAATTTTCGACCCGGATTCGAAACCGTGAAGCGTTTATTCCCTCTTGCAAGCCTCAACGTGCTCGAGAGGGGAGACCCCCGAGCACGAGGTGCTCCCGCCTCACGATCCGGGACGTTAAGGAATCCAATGGCAAAGGCCGAATCGGGTTTGGAGTAACCACTTGAGCCAAAGTAGGTCCCCCAAGAATAGAGGTTACTCGGGTCGTGTGACGTTACAGGGATGCTGGTGTTCCAGAGTCGATGCACGATCACGATCCAAGAACGTCTTGCGCCTGGTGCTGCTTGAGTATCGTGTGAGTCGGTCGGCCGGTGTACGACATTCTGACACCCCCGACCTGCAATTTGTGCTAATTTGTACTATAATTTGTCTTCATCCGTGATGGCAAACCGCCGCTGAATGCGACTCCTGAGATGGCAGCGCTTACAGATAACTTTCGTGACGAGGTCATCAGTCGACGTCAGTAGACACCCTGTATTATCATCATTTACTTCGTCACCTCTCTTAGTCACGAAGCAATGCTTTTGGACTTTTGGGATGACCCTCGTAGATCGCGCCCGAGTTCAGAGAGCCATCATCTCGTTCGATAATTCTACCAGGAAGATAGGTGAATGAGGTATTCCTAGAGCCCAGCCTAGTTCCCAACTCGACGCTTCGGAATAGATCCACAGCTCTATCTGACATCGGCGAATTTAGTAGCTCATTTCTACAGATCGATCACCAGACTGTCGCACCCGTAGGTGGTACCAGGTGGGGCTGCCTTCAAGTCAGGCGTGAATCCCATGGGGGCGATTTCCATTTCTTTCTCATCACAAATAAGCAGTGTAAAAGGAGGAAGAGAGAAAGAATAAGTTCTCGGGTATCACTCTGTCCGATTTTGAATGCAAGAAGTAAATTTGCTGCATATCTATAGATTATTATTATCTAGTAAATCATTGATCTGAACAAATTAAGTTAATTGGCGCGGTATGGATTCCCTAGGCAGAAAGCGAATGTGTGGTTCGATTCGTATTTTTGTGAACTGTTTAAAGGGCACATTCAGTTTGGTGCACACAGATGCAGTGGCGTGCAGGGAGGGACCACCGAGGGGGGGGGGACCACCGCCCAAGCCAGTCGACCAAAGCCTTTATTTCTTGTAAGTCAGATACAAGGTCGGATCAACGATGTCGATCGATCGAAGAGATGGTACCTACAGACTGAAAGTTGGCGCCTGAGAGAGGGGCTGGTGTGCTTTAGCTGACGACGGTCATCGCTCTGCTGGTTGTGCGTGAGAGTCACTCCTGAGCGTAGCATTTAAAGGCACGGCACCTTCTGGGCCGAGAATCGCAGTCCGATACGGGCCTTCCCCTACTCACTCCATCGGTTCGTGTTCACGTTTCACCCGGAACTGAGCCGTGTTTCTGGCGAGGCTCGATCGGTCTCGCCCGAGCTATCGATGAGCATGAACATCTTTGTTTTGTCTGACCTCCATACCCCTTTAAAAACGACGCACAGATTGCCAGATTAACTGGACGAAACGTTATCCAAGGAGACCCTTCTCGCTGCACCCCTCGAAGGGTCACTCCGCTGCGTCCCAGCCTATATCACTGTTACCGCTCTGGGCTGAAGCAAGACGTGGAGCTATTTTGTGCGACCGGCGTGGGAGTACCCAGGTCTCGTGGAAGTCTTCCGCCCCGCTCAAACTCGAGAGTCTGCACGCTACTGCACTGGAAACTTGACGATCGAGCGCTTTGCTCGGCTGAGAGTTTCCGTCCGGTTCTTTCTTCGCATCTGCACTTGCTTCCCGCGTTTCATCTCTCTCTTTCCACGATGCCCATAGCAACGGATTGCGAAGTATACAGGGATGCTAGGAGCGGGTATCACTGCACCGAGTAGTGTCGAACGAAGTCCGCAAGGCCGATGGGGCATCGATACATGGTCTCGCATCGTGACCCGTCCTCCGCCATTCTGAAAAAAGTCATTCGAGAGAATCAGAGAAAAGCGTTTCGAAATGCCGGTGGGATGACCCGGTCCGTGACGGCACGGAGCAACACCACTGGTGCGATTCTTTTCGAAGACGAAACAGGAGGAGGAGTTAAATCCATATTAATTCCATCCTGCCAAAGACGTGGGAAGCGCTGGGGAGAGCTGGAAATGCCTTTTAACCAGGTGTAGGGCTTGGTACCGTATACCCTTCACTTTTTTCGTGGTTACAGTCATGTTCCCAGAAAAGAGGCTTTCACGAACGCCATCGCATTCCTTCAGCGGACGAGGGCGTAAATGACTCCGATCTGAGGTCGACACAAGGGCTGTGTTTCTCGCAGAAGCCACACGTATTAGACTGCGCGTCTGGCACATAAAACAAATATGGCGTATTTCAGTCGTTCGCGTTCGAAGAACGACGCGGAGCTAAATTACTGACAGTAGTGAGGGTCAAGGCACGTTTTATTACCGCAGAATGGTGGTCCGATACGGTAACAAAAGTACGAATCGACAAAAAGTTTACGCATGGGTAGAACGCTCTAAAAACTGGCAGGAAATGCTCGTGGCCATCTCGATAGGTCTTACCTTACGCCGTTGCTCATCGCATGCATTTTCCCAGCCGTTTTTTAAGCATTCCTCACGTGTAAACTTTCTGTCGGTTCGTGCACTCGTCTCCACGCGGAAGTGCCATTTTGCGGTGAATTAAACACACGATGACCCTTTATGCCGTCAGAAATGCAGTCACTCGACATTTTTAGAGCGTGCAAGACTGGAACGGATGCGTGATCTTTGTTCACTTGCCATGCGCGCCGTCTGCTACCCATACCGAAAAACACTGCACGTGTTCCTTCCTGGCGTGTCTGCTTCAGATTGGAGCGATTTCCACTCTCATGCATAGATGGAATATGATTGTGTTCCTATTATTGAACCGCCCTCGTAAAATGCATATCTCAGGCTAGCGGACTCAGAATAAGGCACTCGCGAAACTCCCCTCTCCCCTTCCCTTCCCCCCCCCCCTCCCCCTCCCCCTCCCCCGCTCCCCTCTCATTCCAGATCGCTCGTACGTCTCGGTACCCGGCGCGGCACTTCGTGCACTTTCACCATCGCATTTGCACGGAGATTGCCAGGGATTGCCAGGCCTCAACTGTCTCTGATCTTTTTCTTCACGCACTTGCACGGCTTCCTTTTCACGACGGATGAGTCGGGAAGCCGCACGAAGTACGGTCGACGCGGGCATCGGGGGAATCTCATCGAGACGTCGAGGAGGAGGAGAAGGGCACGGGTCGCGTAAAGAGACGGGAAACGAAGAATCTGGCACTTGCCCGGAGTCACAGAGACGAGAGTGAGCAGTGATACTTTCCGGAGAAACTTCGTCGAGAGGGGTTTCTCCCGCTCGGAAAGTTCTTTCCTCTTCTGTCTCTTCCTTTCGCACCGAAGTGCTCAGACCTAAAGGACGCTCACGCTTCGCTTGAAGGGCGGGCGGGCTCAGCCGAGAGGGGAGAGGACAGGCTCAGCCGAGAGGGGAAAGGGCAGGGTTTTAGCCTCTCGACCTCGTGAGGCCCAGGGATTGCTTCTCGCCTTCCACGGTCATTTTCATTCGTTTTCATTCATTTTCAATAGCGCGTCAGGGACTAGCTGAGACGAGAAAAGCTGGGGAAAAAAATAATTTTTTATCCGGAAAGTCTACGTTGAGGTATTTTTTCATCTCGGTGATCGTGGAGTGGCGATCGTATTAGTGAGGATGAATCTTCAAGTAAAGGTATGGCAGGAAGCACTCGTACGACCAAATTCGCCGACGAGGACGATTGCTTGCTAGCATTTTTAATTCCACAACTCGTGCAAATAACAGACAGGATTGGTGCGAAGAATGCCACATGTTCCCCCCTCCCCCTTTTTTTTGGTGAGAACCATCATTTGCAGTGCAATGGCACCCCTCCTTTTTTCCCTTTTTTTTCTCAAGTTTTTCTCATCGGGGAACGACGAAGCGAAGAAAGAAATGTTTCTTTTTCGTGTTTCTTCTTTAGTTCTCCGCTGAGGATACCCATGCCTTTTGCCCTATGCTCCTCTGCCGGATGGAAAATTTTCCTCGGTTTCGCAAAACCAGCTCACCGAACCAGTCGGTCGGATACGAAAGCGGCAGTTCACTTTCTACTTTTCAGAAAATCCGTATCGAGGGTTTCACCGCGAAGAACTTGCATCCTGCAAGCAGATGAAGAGACGGCACGATGATACATCGCAGGGTCTGCTCCGTTCCGCATCTCCTCCGGCGGCCGAAAATGTGCCTGCATCGAGCCAGACGATGCCGGGGCGGAAGATAAGAAGGCCTCACGTGGATGCATCGTGCTGCGAATCTCGACGGCATGCATGAGATCATCCATACTTGCCTAAGAAGCTCAAATCGTTTTTTCTTATTTTCTTCCGGTGTCTCTTCCCAGAAAGAAATTCCCCTCAGCTCTTCCGGGTTGCCGTCACTCGATGGAGACGTAGCGATATTCCTTAACACGTGTTCGGGTTTCTTTAGAAAAGGCTGTCGATCCAAGTTGGAAGAAGAGTTAACTGAGATTTTTAAGCGAAAAGCGTCGCAAGTCGCATCACAAGGCGCTTCTATAGAGAAGCGACTCGGAACTGAAGCTTCTATCTCGCCACCACATGCAGATTGTCGGCTGGTAGTACCGGTAAGCAGTAAAGATGTCAGAAATGGCAGATGAGCTCTTGATGGAGATTTCCAAGTCATCAGATGACAGTCCTGCTCAGTATGTATTTGAAATTTTCCTTTCGTCTGGAGGGCGAAGATTTTCGGCTACTGCCTTTGTCGAACACCTCCGGGTGGAGTACTCCAGTACTCCAGTACTCCACCGGAGTATTCCGCTTTCCAAGTAAACATTTTGGAGGAAAATGTTCTATTGGTCAGTGCGAGAAGGTTGCTCCAGTCGTAATCATGTGTATAGTTTCATCTAATTAAATACCATACTTCTTGTAACCAACTTTATGTTACTTTCATTTCAAGTTGCATGGCTTTCTTACCCCCTTTATAGTTTTATGAAGTGACGCCCCTGCTTGGGTACCTCTGATACCTGCTGATAGTTGCTTCGCTCACGGCAGAAGGTCTCGTCTCCTGTCTCGGGGGTTTTCCGAGATTTACAGCAATACCGATTACTTATCTTTCCGTCTCTTACAAGGCGTAGGAAGCCGGGGGGGAGGGGGGGGGAAGAATTGGAATAGCAAATCCTCTCCCCACTTTTCCGGGTGAGGAGGAAAAGCGTGCCTTTTGACCCCTCACCTTTTCCCAGTTAGATGCATATCTCTAGTGGATCTAGTTGTGGAATACGCATTTTGCGGAATCCCCCCTCGGGGAGTTCGGAGCCATATCCCCCACGTTCAAGACCGTTCCTACGCCTATGTCCTCTTTCCTGGAACACGGTGATCTCTTCCTCTCGTATCGCATGCTGCCGAAATGCATAAGGCACGACTCGGAATGCGCAGCTGTAATTTCTTCCTTCGCTCTCGTTTGGAGTAAATCTCCACACTCTATGGGATTCTCATGGGGGAATCAGAAATATCAATATGCAGCACTCGATGCATCGACGGCAAAATCCTGCGACAGCGAAGGGGCCGAATTTACAAAAACTCAAAATGTCAAAAACGAAATCTGGTTCCTCTTTTCTTTTTTCCAACTAGGATGGCAAACGGTAAGAAATTTTCATTCACGTTACAGCCTGAATGCCTGAACCTGGATTGCCTAGGTCTGGGCATCTCCTATTGCAGGAACCGTTTCGTTTCACACCGTTGGCATGTGGATGATTGATTTTCTTTTCGTATACTGTTGCTCGCGCTTACTGCTTACTCGAATGGCCTTTTCTGACAAAACCATCAGTCGGAAGGAGGCCCTATCGTCTCGGCTGGGACGTTGCTTTGCGAAATACGAGAAAGAGTCTGGGAAACTCACGCGTTCTCAAACGAATGCCGTTGCCTTCTTGCACGATTGATCTCACACATGAGCTCGAGGAAGCACGCCTTTGGGTTCGCGGACGCCATCGCCTGATGCAAAAATAAGAAAGAAAGCTTGCCGATCGGCTCGTGGAACTTTGGGATGCATTTACGGACCGAACGATCGACCTCATACCGTAGAAAAGTCCCACCAGTACTTGACGGTCGAGAGGGGTATTTCGTACCGATCGCCAGCCAGGGCTCTCCTGTTCACAGGGGGTTCCTTGTCCAGCCCGAACTTGAGGGGTAAGTAATCCAGCACGTTGAGGAGGAACAGGAAGACGATGGCCAGGCCCAAGAGCATCACCTTTTCGAACGAGGGCAACGGAAAACGTGGCGCGCATTTAGTTACATCGCTTGCCTATAATAGGAACTCCCGAAAAAAAAAACCTTTTTGTTTATCCTCACGAAGTCACATTGGATCCATCCGCTTTAATCGAACTCGGCTTGGAAAATCGATGGGAGACGTGCGTATTTTCGGATATTTTTTGTGCACCTTCGACGTACACTCCATTTAACTATTACGATCTTTGGTCTTAGCATTCTGTACAGGGAGGTCGAATACGAATCGAAGGAATACGGCTCACATTTTTTATTCGTTCCAAGAAGGGCGCCATACACGATCCTCGATCCTGGAGCAAGGTCTAGATTTGGAATGGCATCGACGAGGACACGCCTCGAATGCATACGAGTCCTTTACTGACTTTCTTTTAATACGTTCATCCGATCTCGAGACGTGCGAAAGAATAAAGCGAGGTATACGACGAGCTGCCCCGATTCTGGCTCTTCGCCCCAGTTCTTAGGGTCTCCAGATTCGACGTTTCTTTACAAATTTTGTGAATTTCAGCTTAATGATAGCTCCTTTTCGGGGGATGAGATACCCCGCACTTGCAATTGAGGTCTCGCGACTCGAAGAAGGATCTTTGTGATGTAGTGAAACCGTTCGTAAGATCAGGATGAAGGAGGAGCGTGCAGGGGGATGCGTGTCGTCTGAGACGGCAAGGAATGGAAATCGGGGCGAAGGCACTAAATAATACATTTTTATAGTTGACTTTCACGATACATAACATATGGAGTGTTTCATTCGCATCGATCGTGATTATGCCTATCCTTGAAATAATAGAAGTGAGAATAGGGCCGAAGTTCTCCCGGAAAGGTTTGTTCTTGAACTTGGATGCGTGCATCGGACGTTTTAGCGCATTCGGTGCCGTCCGATTCCTTCTGCTCTAACAGCACAATAATAATGCACGGTGTAGTTCTTATTGGAGCCAACTGTCAATGAATGCTTTCGATGAAAAACATGAAAATCGATTAAATCGTCTCAATTTTCGTCGTCCTACTTAGCCTCGACGATGTTGACTTCAATTGTGTATTCGTGCCGGAGAAAAGACACGCATGGACGCACGCAAGAATCACGAACGAATCTTTTCCCCTCGAACTCAACATCTGTTTGGAAATTTCGATGCAGTGCTTCACGTTCGTCCCATCATCTACCCTGCACGCAACTTCATATTTATGAGTTGTTTACTGATTTATGCGTCTCATATTATGTCGAACGAGTATCGAAGGAAACCGAGAGGATGAGCTCGATGTGATGGAGAACGATACGACGGAATCTACGACCGGCATTTTCACAGACTTGCTGAATTGTAAGCGCAAACATGAGGGCTAGGGGAGGGGGGGCTGACGAACGGTGAAGGGAAGAGAAGGGATGGATGGATGGATGACCGCCATCCAGTTAGGATACTGGAGAATAGCGGTGTCTCCCTTACTTCCTATTCCATTCGCATCCCTCATTTACTGTTCTCTTCATCTCGATTCACCACGTCTCGGAGACCCCAAGGAATCGAGAAGCTGGTCGAACCTCGGTCGAGTCGCGGGTCTCCGATGGAAAGAATATACAAACGACAGTTTATAGGATGCGGACTCTTAAGAAGGATAGGAAGAAGAACATGTGGAAAGGGCGAAGACTGCAAATCGTCACGAAGACCGAGTTTCAAGTCGTAGCATTCCCGCAAGTGCAAGCGAAATCTTCGGCTAACTCGCCTTTAAACGCGATCGAATGATCCCGCTTTTCACCTCGAAAAATAACCGAGAAGTCGAAGCCAGCTCTGTCGGTTAGAGCGTCTCGACGGTCGACAGCCGCATCTGTCTGTTCGCAGAAGTTAATTTTTAACAACCATCCTCCTTCCAAGGGGATGGGAAAAGAGCAGCCTCGAACCAGACCCATCGTTCTCCATAGGCTTTCTCCTTACGTTGGTTCGAGGTTGCAGGGCGCGATGCATGCCATCTTTACGATCGGAATATATACAGGATCCCGACAGTCGGACATGCGGCGAACGACCAAACGGAAAGATAACGTCCACACCGACAATGCACGGAAAATTTTTTCGCTACCTGCCGAAGACCACGAGAAACGAATACCAGCTTCCACGTTTCCAAATTCAAAATGTAGAATTTCCGGGACCGAGACGAACGGATACGATCGGAGCCTATCGAAATGATGAGATTTCCGTCTCGGTCGATAGCGTTCGCCTTCTAAGAATTTTAGAGCCGGATACAGATGTGGATGAAAGTTTCAAACTCCACGACGATTTCGAGAGTATATTTTGATATGAAAACCTTTCCGATGTCGAGCGCGATCCTTTACTCGTCGAAACCTATGCCTATCGGGTAACGGGCCTAAATGCCCGGCTTTTCGCATTCGACACTCGCGTTTTCGTCATTCCGTGCTGCCCTTTCGAGAAGAACGGAGAAACGAAGTGCATTCGGTGACGACGATCTTCGAGGATTTCGGTCCAGATTTCGAAGACGAAGAAGAGATACCTGAGTGGGGGAGAGGGGAATGGTATCGTTGAGACTGTCGATCCAGATGGGCCTTCGGGACGTGACTCCCGGGATGGAAATCGCCACGAGGGCTGCCAACGCCTTCCGCCAATTCATCCTCGCGAGACGATCACGAAACTCTCGGAACGGGGAAGAACGTTCCAGACGACGCAGGAGGCCGGGAGAGACTGAAAGATTCCACGAGGAGCCTTCGACGTTTCCGTGGTTTGCTTTACCTTCCGTCCTGAATCGATTGACCGGAAACAGTTGGATGGACTCTGGGGTCGTTCCGATCGACTTGCATCGATGATGGGGGAAAAAAGCTCGGCGGGCCCGGTCCGACTTCTTTTCTCGTCCGTCGAGCAACGTCCACGTTCTGAATCTCGACCATCGCGATTCATTCCCCTTATATTTTGCCCACGTGAACATGAATCTAGAAAGAATTGGAAGCGTTGATTCTTTTTTTTTTTTAGCTTCACCGGTATTCAGATCTTTCCGGGGCATAACCAACTCACGTACCGTATGGTAGATGATCCTTGAAGAGGAAAGAAGCCATGAGTGACTTGGAAAAGGAAGGTTGAACGTTATATGCCGTAATTATAGTCCGTCCTTCGTTTCTTTTTTTAGGTGAAAATGTGAAAATGGCGCCATTTCCATTGCTACGGTTTCCACTAGTTCCATTGTATTTTTTTTTCAGATAACAACTAATAATTAAATCTGTATATTGTAATAGCTCAGTATAAACCAGTGCAGGAGTACCTTGTATTCCAAATTTCATTAAAATCGGAGAAAAGGATGTTCATTTGTAAGTTTTAAAGTTAGTCCTGGAATGACCCTGGTCTCACTTCGGACCCCCTTTTGCCACCTTCTCCTTCCATCCTTTTCCGTCATACTCGCTTCCGAGGGTGTCCTCGAGGGCGTCCTCGACATCCCCGACATTTGGCACTTTCCCATTCTGTCTGGTATGGAAGATGCGACGCCCTGGGTTTCCAGTATCGATTCACTTTGCTTCACTTACGGATATGCTCTACTAATGCTACTCTTCGAATGGAATCCGATGAGTTCTGTCTCGATCGGTCCGTAGAGGGGGAAAAGGAATCGTCCATCGAGCAATCATATAAGGTAATATGACATGATTTACCTCGAATGGGGGCGAACATACGTTTTCACTCATTCCATATCGGTTTCCTCGTTTCCGGAAGCCGTCGATCGGAATCAACAGGAGAGATGCTCTAGCACAATCTTGTTAAGTGTCTTTCCAAGTCGTCGCTTCACCAGAAGATAACGAAAACTCTCGGATGAGCAATTTTCACGAGATCATTTAGATGATGTCATTCCTCACGTATGGAGGGAAGTAGCGCCTCGTGCTGCGTTTAGACCAGGGGTGTCAAACATACGGCCCGCGGGCCGGATCCGCAGAGGTGGTTCATCCGGCGGCGGCAGACGAAGACTTTAAAAGGCGTACCTAACTCACAGTCGTGTTTAAATTCACTTTTTTTATGGGTGCGGCCCGCAGGCATCTGGAGGGTAAGGAATGCGGCCCGCCGACCGATTTGAGTTTGACACCCCTGGTTTAGACGAATGCTGTGTCCCGTGCCTGCTACAGGTTCCTGCATCTTCTAAATGTAGTAGCATCTCCTCATCGTTCACGGTCGTTCGACCCATCTTGGTTTTTGCCGCAGGCTCGGTCCTGGGACTTCACGAAACGTAAACCGAGTCTGAGAGTTCATTCACGCTGACTGCACCGTGGTCGCCGGTGAGAAAAATCTCTCTTGGCGGGAGGTTAAAATTCCTTTGCTTGGGTTCATGCTGCGAATGCGGGATGGAAAATTGGATAACCGACTCCTGGGAATCTGGAGATATATTCCCCTTCCCCCAGACACGGGAGCGAGACTTGGGACTGTGACACGGAAGCGTGACACGGGACCGTCAACTACACATTCTTTCCCTCCTTTGCCATTGCAAATTCGATAAAACTACGAGTGGATTTTTGAACAGAGCACTATCCGATAATGCAGCTTTATTCCAGGGAAAATACATGATATTTCCTGGAAATAAAGCAGCATCATCGGATGGTTCTCTGTTCAAATATCCACCCTAAGTCTCTTACACGAGTTAGAACCGATTTTTAACTAGACTTTACAGTATCGCAGAAGTGTTCGGTGAAAAAAAAAACGAAGGGCACCATAAGACAGTGGATTAAAGCGAAAGCCATTTAGGATCTACGTCATGGCTCATCCCACGTGAGTATTCTATCATTTTTGCGTGCTGATCTTGGATTTGGGCGAAGAATCGAAGAAAGTGAGAGTACATTCATCCTTCATCCAATATAAACAGTATCGGACCGATGTAAAAATATTCCTCTTTTAGGCGAAGCTTTAGCACTGGGTCTGGGCGAGGAACATTTCTCGCTTCTGGTTTTCGGGCTGCTTTTAAAGAGGCGAGGAACGGGCTCCGGGTGAGTCATGACTTATTCCACGGTTTCGATCCCACGAGGAAAGCGAGAGCCGCGGAAGGAGGAAGCGAGGGGAGGCAGAACTCGTTTCCAGCCGGACCGAGAGAGAATCGGTCCCAGAAGGTCGCCCAGGGGACGAGAGTGATGTGGAAATATCGACCTTTGCGACACGAGGCTCTGACGAAAGCAAAAGGCCATGCCGCATGGGAGTGCTGGTGTCAAGTACCGACAACAGGGTCGATGCGAGGAAAAACGCAGCTCCGTCCAGTTTGTCTTCATCTGAAAACTTTCTCTTTCGAGAGTCTCGACGGCCTTAGAAAGACTGTCTCTGACGAGATCGATGGAATGTTCCCCAAGGAAGGAAGACGTGCTGGCATTCGTCAGGGGTCGCTATGGAGAAAACGCTGTCGGGCGGAGACCGTGACGATGACCTTAATCCAGGGGTCGGGAACCTTTTTGGCGATGTGAGCCATATTAAGATTGAGGAGTAGCGAGCGAAAGATTTTCAGAATAACCGAATTTTTCCTGAAGTTAGCAACAGACATGTGCATCCTTTGATATATTAGAAAAATGAGAAACGACCATGATTTTTAGCCATGGCTCGATGAGCCAAATTTGGCTCACGAGCCATAGGTTCCCGACCCCTGCCTTAACCCTACCTCACCCAAATTATTTTCTGGAAGGGAAAAAAATATTTATTGGCAAACATTCTTTGGAAATAGATGAAAAACACGTGTTTATTTTATTTTAATTTCTTTCATTTTATTTTTTTCAAGTCTGGGCGCACTGACAAAGCCGTATGCTACCGTAAGGTCACAGTGCGTTGTGAAATTTCTTCATACATCCTCATGATGACATGGGTGACTTTAATGTACGTGGGGATAAAAGGGCGTATACGCCCTTTTATCCCCACGTGTCACCCTTGGTCTATAGACCAAGGGTGACACGGACCGGATTCGTGGACGGCGCCGCCCCTCCAGCGCATTGGAGCATCACTGGTACCGTCCAGGCTGCTCGCCGACGAGGAACCGACCGCTTCATTGTCGCTTCGACTGTTGTCGCGGGAGGTCGTGTTGCCAACGCAAAGGAAACGAAAAAAAGAAATTTTCAAAAATTTCGTGGGAGCAAAAAGTGTGAACCTGAAGGTAAGAAAAAATAGCGTACCGTTGCTGTGATCGTCGAATAGACACATGCGACGTTTCAAGTTTTTTCTTACGTGTTGGTTGGTAACAGGACGACGTTCCAGTGGTGTGTTTGAAAACACAGAAACACGGAAAACACAGGTTTACTTCTGAACATACGTGGAGTGTTTCCTTCTTGTTTTTTCCCTTACAGTCGCAGAGGTGTTCAGAAACACACGCCTGGTTCAATCAGTAGTGGGCATGCAAGAATCTGGAAACAAATTCAGGCGTTCCTTGGCAACATTTAGGTCTGGTGAAACCTAAAACCGCTAAAATAAATCTTAAAAAATAATCCCGTGACGCATAGGATTAAGCTAAACAAATGTGATCTCACGATGGTCCCCAATGGGAAGCAGTTTAACCGAGATAAACTTATTCCCATAGACGCCCATCACGAAAAGGAATCGGTTTAAAGTTAAACCGATCTGGTGCGTGTCACCCCAAGTCTCCAGGTCCTCGCGCGAAAACCATATTAATTTTAGAATCCGAAAAAAGTATACCGTCAAATCGGGCTCGAGTAGTTCCATGCAGAAAAAATGAAATCTGGAAATGCTTACGGTCACATATCGGAATGTGAATCAAGTTTCGGCACGTCAGGATTCGTCTCCCTTCCCACGTACAATATATACTCGTATGAGCTCTTTCTGGCAGTGGAAGTCCCGGATGACCAATGTCACCGCAAGGGAGAGAAATCGATACGTCTTCGTGGAGTCCCTACTTTTGATGCCTCGACACCCCAGAAGACGAAAACCTCGCATTTCGTGGGCGTTGAAAGGTTTCACCGCAATTTTTTCATTTTCCAGGGAATGGAGATGTCTCGTTCGTCTTCCTGGCAAAAATCGGCACGGAGGACCTCCAGCATCCACATCTTTTGCGAGTTCGACGAGGGGAGAACTTGCCGTCAGCCACCACATACCGTCTCCAAATATTGCAAGATGCACGTTCTCTCTCTCCCTCGTGTCGTTTCTTTTAATAAAATGGTCGTTTTTGGACGTTACATGCCCATCGTTCAGAGATCGGGGCCATTCGGATGATGAACTAAAGACCAAAGAACGTACCACTCCCCAGAGTAGTGTCACGCTCTGGAAATTTGGTGCTAAAATGCCACACAAGGATCGATTCGAGAGTGGAGAAGTATCTAGAACAGGGGGGTCAAACATACGGTCCGTGGAGGTGATTCATCCGGCCCGCCGCCTGTTCTTGAAATTTCCGCTTGGATTGACTGTTAGCAAAAATTTCGGTGAAAAAGTATGGGTGCAGCCCGCAGGCATCTCCAGGATAAGGAATGCGGCCCGCCGACCGATTTGAGTTTGACACCCCTGATCTAGAAGAATAGATTATTCCTATCCATCAAGAAAATCGTTACTGTACAGGATAAGCCGAAAGAGTGGTATGAATGCACTCTTTGAATGCACACTGACTCACCATTCTTGCGGCTGAAGTGAGAGAACGAGAGAGCGTGGTTGTGTGTTTGGGTTAGCCTCCCTGTCGCTCCCGCGAGAATGGAACACGATCTCAAGGGAACCCAAAAATGAATTGATTGAGTGAAAAACAGGCCGAAATGCTCCATCGGACATTCGCTTGGTACGAAATGGTCCCGACATGCATCGAACACCAGAAGGATGTTCTCCAGTTTTAATTCTCCTCGCCTGCGGTTTCTTCCAATCCTTTTTTCTGGATTCGTCATCGCGACGATAAATCGCCATCACCTTCGACTCCTTCGATTTTAATTGTTGTTTGGAATCTCGACGAGAGTCTCATCTACAGAGGCATTCACGACAGGAATATTACAAACGGTATTCCACTCGTTTGGTTTTGGCTGAAATAAAAATGCATCGACCTTGGAACTGGTGAAGCAATAATATGGTGGATCCTTGGATTCCGATATCAGAGTAGAATGCGGCGAGGACAGAGGACGAGACAAGAAACTGAAAGAAAAATAAAGAATACGTTGATACACTCCGAGGATTCGAACTATGAGTCGTGCATATGCGGAATGCCTTACCTCTCGACAATATTGTGCGAGGGGGCCGGCACGTCGAAAAGTCGGCTCCTCAATCTACCGATTCTGATGGACGAGTCCACACCATTTCGAAGGGAGGTTCGGTAGGCGGAGAGGGCGAGAGGAATCATGCCTTTCAAGGTCAAATCAAGGTGAAGGGGACCGCATCCGTGACGTCACAGGGGTTCCGTGAGAGCGTGAAAATTTCGTCTCCTGCTGCTTTTCCCAAACCAGGAAAAAGGAGGGAATTCAAGGTCGAATTCAGTGACGTCATCACCCCGCCTACCTCCCTTTTCCCTGCACGCAATGGACTCTCCCGACATCCGACCACCCCCACATCATCGAGGATCGCATATTGGACTCGTCCATTCGAAGATTCTAGATCAGTGGTTCCCAATCTTTTTTCATTTGCGGCACACATAAGAACACTTGAACTTTCCACGGCACACCTAGCCATTTACTCACTTTCAATGGGAAACTTGTGCTTGCTTCGCTGAACACAGCAGTTTGATACGAGGCGTGATAGTGCTACTCTCAGCTCGTTTTCTACTGAAAGATGAAAAACAAGAGGCGTTCCCTCTTGTTTTTAATTTTTTTTTAGTTCTAGTTTTTTTAGTTTTTTTTTTTGTCAACTCTGAAATCTCACGGCACACTTAAGCCTTACTGGCGGCCCACCAGTGTGCTGCGGCACACCGTTTGGGAAACACTGTTCTAGATTACACGTAGCAGTCGACTGCAGGGTTGCCGCTACTTCAGTCACTTTTTCCTGCAAGGCCATTGTCTTCTCTTTTTCATTTAAGAAACGTCATTCCTAGGGGTTTGACAGATTTCAAGATGAATACTGAAACGTCATTCGACAGGGTTCTTAGGGCTGACGACGAACAAACTGTTTGAAAAAATTCGCATAATCGACAATATGGATTACGTCGATTTCTGTTTCGGGTGCACTGTATCAACATCGTATAGACTTGTATAGACTCACTCGCAGTGTTGGCCTCTGCAGGAAATTAGCTATTCAGAAAGTTTTCTTCCGGGTGGAACTTTTACCCGTATTTCATAACAGCTACTTAAGTCTTCGGCGGCACCAAGAATTGAGACGACGACATGGCGATTTCAAAGTTCAACTTCCAACCAATTTAATTTCAACATATGAAAAAGACACGGATAAAATCAAGAAAATAAATGCCTTTTTATTTCCATTCAATATTTAATAGTGCGTAAAATGAACATACGGCAAGAAGCTTCAGCTGCCAATAATGAAGATGATAACGAGGAGGGCATCCACTTCATACCTCCCTCGGGATGAGCTAAAGGAAAAGAAAGTGTATAGGACATTAAAAAATTAATTGCAGTGAGTTCGTGACGGGCAACTCAACATACATGAAATGGATTAATTTCATTTGTTTCGTTTCCTTCCGAATTGGGATACAAGAAGAACGAGATGAACCCAATTTTACATATATATATTTTTAATCATCGCCCATAATTTTAAATCTTTTACCGAAGTCAAACCATGCACTTCAGTTTTCAACATTTTCCAGCGCACAAATGCAGTGACAGTCAAGAATTATTTTCAGGGATGTACTGCGACTCTTTTCTGGCTCGTATAATGGATGAGGGTAGGGAGGGATGATGAAAAAAATTCAAAAAGTTCCTTCTTTCTCATTCAATGGACACTATATATTTTTTCATATTATTTTCGTTCCTGCATAATGTCAGAAACAAGAGTGGGAGAGCTGGTTTTACCCTTTGGATGGATCAGATGCAAAAAATCCAATGTATGAATTCAAAAAATTCTTAGAAATCAAGTTTTACTTCAAGTCCATGTATCAGTCAAGCCAGAATCAATGGTTCAGTCGATATTTTGGTATGATTGACCATTCCTTAAATTCTCTTAAAATAGGGAAAGTTGAATGACCTTTCACGAAGCCTATTGCAAGCAAATAAGAGTTTAGTTTTACACAGTGGCGTAACTAGGTAATTTGCCGCCCGGGGCGAGTGACTGTTACTGCCGCCCCCATACTCCAGACCCCCCCCCCCTCTCTTGTGCTATCATTGCATTGCTCTAGAGAGAAATATATTTTGCAAAGTTTCTTTCTTTCCAGATTTCCAGCTGTTNTTGCCCCCCCCCTCCCCCCCCCCCCCCCCCCCCCCTTGCTAATTGTTATTTTCAAATGCACACACGTTTTACGGGAGAATGAGATTTATTAAATATTTCTGTTATTCAGGACTGATTCTCGGCTCAAATAATGTAATCAAAATCAATTCTTACAAACAAACGACGGCAATCAAAAGTCAGCCCTTCTTGATTTACTGGCTGAAAAATCTTTAATAACTTCGCTGAAATCAATGGAAGAAGCAACTTGATGTTCGATTGACAGGATAGCAAGATTTGTAAGTCTTTCTTGAGACATTGTAGATCGCAGATACGACTTAATCAGCTTCATTTTGCTGAAAACCAAACCGATTCTGTAATTCTAGCAACTGTGAAAATCGATCTGAGATTTCAAACTCCAATTTTATTCAAAACTTCCCTAAGGCAACGGTGCATTTATTCCTGAGTGCTCAATCCAGCATCAGATGCACTTTCACCAGGCATGGAGCGTTTTCTTTTTCGTACGTCTGTCCACTGAAACACCCCATTCATTCCACATATCTTCCATTTCGGTTAAATTAAATTTCCGTGTTCGGAATCTGTTTTTTTTTTGCTCTCATTCCTCGTAGAAATTTTCTATCGACAAAAGCCTGCTGTCAGGCACAACTGGGACAAAACCATCATTCAGCAACCGATTCACCTAGAAAGGCAATTTGGGTGTCATCTGAATCGTATTCCGTGTTCGGAATCTGTTTTTTTTTTTCTCTCATTCCTCGTAGAAATTTTCTATCGACAAAAGCCTGCTACACTTTTTGGAGGCTATCCTGATCCATCTTTTGGCGGAGTTGCGCATAGTTTCCTCCAACCGTTCGCTCTCAAAGTTCGACGATCCGCACGAAAATGCCATTTTTTGGCAATTGCTTGAGATTGCTTGAAAACGAAGACGAAATTCAAAAATTCCCCTGATAGACCTCTTAAGAAGTCTCTCAAGAAGCTTCGTGTGGATTTTCATGAGAATCCGTTTGCTATCCTCGGAGCCTATCGCTTTTTGCTGTGGCCCATTTTAAAATTGAGGCCATTACTGTCCTATTGGGTCGATTTCCTCAGTTCATCGGTCACACATACTGGCTTTTTTTTTGTTTCTATCGCATAGAGATATGTTTCAGGATCAAATGACACATCTGCAAAATGCTTATTTTCAGATTTGAAATATCTTAAAGGATGAAAAATGATTGAATTTCGGTTACGAAAAATCGGCCTTATGAAAAAAAGCATTTTGTAACTGTGTCATTTTCCTTTCCGTTATATGCCACCAGGAAAAATATCCTTGAAAGCATCACACCTAAAATGCGATTTGGAAAGAGTGCCCTTTTTTGGGGCACTCTGTATTGATTTTTTTCTAATCCTTTGGACGCTTCTCTCTTTTTATTTTTATTTTATTTTTTTTTTTTACTATCAAAGGCTCCGCGTTCGATTCCCCCCTCCTGAGATTGAGATTCCTATTGGCGCGTCGTCGCTCTCCCCTCACCTTGTCTTCTCTCTCTAGAAGGCAATTCTAATTCGGTGCGGATGTGCGGAAAACGGTGCGGATAAATATCTCCCGCCATGGTTGCTAATTTTTGAGGCATTAAAATGCAGATAGGAAGCAAAAAATTCACACGCTTGACATGAATGAAACGGAATCATAACACTTCACTTGGAATTCAAATTTTCTAAGCAACGTGCAGAGAGCACAAATGATAAAAATACGTACAAATTCATAGACAGAAGGGCTTCTAATATTTTACTTCTTGCCCTCAATATCTCCCAAAGAAAGGTAGCATATTTCAAGATCTTTTGCATCACCGAAAAAGTACCTAATCCGGATGCGGAATCAGTTCCACTCCTGGGCAGAGATCTTCAGAACGCGGTTAATACATTTTGAGTTCTTCACACAGATCCTTCGAGACGAATATGAAAAATGGCTCTGCCGAATCATGCGCGAATGTGTTTATTATCCTCAGACCAAGAACGATTTGACTGAGGCCATGTCGAAGAATCATGCAGCGATCGGCCGCGTTTCTCCTCCATCCCTGCCAACGACCACGAGGTGCTATCCTCCGAGACTATGTTATGGTGGAATGACCCACGATTCAGATGACACCCAAATTGCCTTTCTAGGTGAATCGGTTGCTGAATGATGGTTTTGTCCCAGTTGTGCCTGACAGCATATTGTAGAATGCGTAATCCTTCTTGCCTCTCTCAGCCATTTTTATTTCCTGTCTAGACATGCCCTCCCATGCATGAGAGAAGCGAGGCGCCAGCACACCTCTGCTTTCTTTTAGAACTTTTTTTTTTCGTGCTCGCCACCTTCTTCCCAATCCATCTCTTTCCAACCCGCCCTCCACTTGAAAGAATTCGGCATTCACAGATCACACTTGAAAATTTCCACACGCTAGGCATCCAACATCTCTAATGAATAGGGATGGTAATTCACCCGGTTTCATCCCTTTCCTCCCAACCAATAAGCAAAGAATATTGCGAGACCGTCATTCTTCCGGTTTCACTCCCCGACGAAAAATCTGAAAAGAAGTTAGACTTCTTTTTCTCTGGAGGCAATTTCTATTGCATTCTTTCCAGTACGTAAGACGGTATTGGTCGACGACTACCACTTCCTCCGAAAGCTTTTTTAAAATAGGGGCAGCCGTGGAAACGTATCTATTTCTAACGCCCCCTCCCTCCCCCAACCCCTCGTCAGTTGACCTTTGACATGTAAAAGAGTTTCAAGGTCTGACTTTTCGAAATCATTTTTCAGGATATTTTACTATCTTTTGTTTTCGTTACATGCGGTCTTTCTCCTTTATTTTCATTTTCAGAAAAAATATTTCTCATTTTTTGGCGATGAAAACAGCGATCAACCCAAGGCGAAGTCCATTCCTCTCGTGAAGACTTTCTAGTGCTCGGCGAAAAAAATGGATTGAGCATGTAGTACATAATGTACTGAATGTGGAAGGAGTAGTTACAGGCGTTTTCGTCGCAGTCAAAATGGTCGCGGACAGTTCGTCGCGCACAAAACGTCGCATGGACTTTAGGTCGTCGCGCTATTTCGTCGCAGGCCAAGATAGTCGCACTCTCCTTGCCACGAGGGCAAATCCCTCAAATCTCTAACGATTCCAATGGAGTATGGAGAAGCTAAGAAAACTTCATTGAACATTTCCTTTGAAATTTCAAAACATATTTCCCATATACGAAACTTGAAGATGCAGGTAAAAGGGCTACCAGAACCAAAGAGGGCATTTGGTAAGTTTCTCCTGGGAATTGGGTCGGTGACCAAAAGGGGAGGGGGAGGGGGGGGGGGGTTACGAGATATGAGAAGGGCAAGGTAGAAAGGGAGGATGGAAGAAAATTCATTTCTCAGACGCACGGTCTAGGTCATATCGTATGAGGTTGAACGTGAATGTTAGTGCCATGCACGTCTTGACATGTTAGAGGGGGGAAGGGGAAGAGGTGGACTGATGTGAAAACGCACTAGAGTTCCGTTGACCAATTTTAGGCACAATAACAAATAAATCACACTGCTCGGAAACCGGTTAACCTAGAAAGGCGATTCATTACAGGTGTCATCAGAAATTGTGGGTCAAACCACCACACTGTAGAGGAAAGCAGCTCATGGTTGTTGGCGAGGAAGAAGGCATGCAGGAGAAATGCGGCCGATTGCTGCATGATTTCGACATGCCCTCAGTCAAGGACAAATCAAAATCATGCAGCAATCGGCAGATGTCGAACAATCATTGATCTGAGGATAAAACAACAAATTCGCTCATGATTCGGCAGGGCCATTTTTCATGGCCGTCTCGAAAGATCTACTTAGAAAAACTTAAATCCTCATTCTCAAGATGCTTGGTTCCGAAGTTCAAAATAACTACAAATGAAAATATATTCGCGCTGATTTTCAAATGCCTCCCAAGAATTACCTGCAAAATCTGAACGCGGGGAGATAAAATTGGAGGCAACGTCCACGTTATTCATTTGTGTCTTTCTCGATAAATCAGGAATGACAGATTTAGGGATGAGATAAGACAGGTGCAACGAGAAGAAAGTCGCAAAATGCATTCCGCTCTAAAAATCCGTCAGAGCAACGTCAATAACTTTCCAGCAATATTTAGAAATTCTGAGAAAGAAAATGAAATCAATATCAACATTTTTGTCACTGGAAACCTCGTCAAAGGTCACTGAAATAAACCGGATCCCATCTACCTACTGCTTGTGTACTTTTTTCCGAACCGTTGCTTCTGACTTAATATATATTCCATGATGAAGGCAGCGTCGGTTAATCGTTATGCCCGTCCCTGCAGTGTCCTTTGCAGCACCCATCCGTCGAGATGGGTCTAAATGCTGTAGCCGTCCTCTTCATTTTTTGGTGTGGTGTCGGAGCAGAGTTACGTTCGATTAAGAAGGATGCAGGAGACCTCGTCCTCTCACGGCTCCTTCATGATGTCGTCCGCTCATCTCTACAACCATATCAACAGCTCTCTCTCATCTATGAAAAGGAACTAGACCTGGATTTGCATATCGGTCGAGAAGACGTGTCGCAAGTGATTTTCCGCGGATCCCTCAAGGGAATGCGAGAGATGACAGAAGCAAGCAGTAGGGAGGAATTATACATCGTCTTGGGATCTTTGGAATGGGCGAAAAAAGTACTTCAAGCTCTCTACGACATCCGTCCCAAACTATGGAGGAAGAGTGAGGCCATATTCATTCTGGAATCACGTCCAGAGCAAGATTGGATCCGAAAAGCTGCGAATCTTATGATACCAGTCAGTGTAGCCCAGAAAGTCAGTCCTGATGCGTATGGGTTCTATGCCATCTGTCTCTTCTGCAAAGCTTCTGAACCGGGAATGAAATACATCCAGATGTGGAAACTGGAAACAAAGTTGATTTGGAAAAATCTCTTCCCGGATCTTCTTCAGAACTTTCAGAGAAAAAAATTCTTGATATCGTCGTCCCCTCTGGACTACTACTTCAAATGGAGCCCAGGTCAACCCATGAAGATGTGGGCCGGTTTCGAAGGAGAAATACTCAAGGCCATGGCCACGCACTTTAACTTACAGGTCATCCCAACCAAGTATGGAATTTCAAATTCATTCTGTCACCTGTTGAACTGATAACGTATGTCCATTCTGAGACCTGGTGTCCCTCCACCATCGTTACAAACTGTTAATTCCTGGATCATGTTATCTAAATGATCAAATTGCACCGTATTATTAAAACTCCGAAAAGTAGGGTCTATTTCTTACAAGAGCCTTACCAGGATGCTTTTGGATTTCTTCAAAGGCAGAAAAATGGCAGGTGGGGAGCTCTCGTGAACGGGACATGGGATGGTCACATGGGCATGGTCGTAAACGGAGATGCTGAATTCGCCGTTGGGAAGATCTCCCAGACTTGGATCAGGAATGTATATGTGGACTTCCTCAACCGTGTCATGATCGAAGCCCAAACCTTCACCGCTCAGAAGCCTCAACTTTTGCCCTACTCCAGTAGCATTTATATGCCTTTCACGGTTGTCACATGGATCCTCATCGCCGTCTCCGTCGTTCTCATGGGTCTCACTTTTGCACTCGTCAAGAACAGGTCATTCAAGGGTCTTTTGCGCAGCGGTGACGAGATCATGAAGGCATGCAGCGTCCTCTTAGCAGAAGGGGTCGACACGTTGGATGCAGAACCTTTGAGAATGCGTCCGATATGGACCTTCTGGTTATTATTTTGTCTCTTCATGACACTGGCATACAGTTCCCTGATCCAGAGCTATATCATCTATCCCGGCACAACCAAACCCATCGACACCCTTGAAGACGCTCTCAAGAGGTCCGACCTCACATTCGTTGCGTCCAGCAATAACGATGCATTGCTGAGCAGTTTGTTGGACTCAAACATTTCCTCCTTCATGGAAACTGCGAAACGCGTGGATTTGAAGAATCCGCTCTCACAGAGCCTCGCGATCCCGAGCAATATATATATAGAGAGCCGACTTCAACTTGAACTTGGCATATGGACGATGAAGAAAACGGGGAATCCTCTCTGGGAGAAGGTACGTCTTGCTCAACAAAGTTTCCTGGAAATACCTCTCGCCTGGCCTATCCAGAAGTACAAGCCTTACAAGCCGAAGCTAGATCTATTCATTGGACGCCTCCATGACGCTGGTCTCATCAAAAAATGGATGTCGGACAGCCTGATCTCTAGGGGGGCTTACTTTTCCTTGACAGATTCCCTGAAGATGTCCACCATCTCGGCCTCGCACACCTCCTTTGCAATTGTGCATGTCCAAGGTATATTCTACATCTTGGCATCTGGTCTAACTTTTTATTACAGCAGTGCACGGGATTAGGGAAGAGTAGAATCCCGGCCCCACAAGTACTATGTTTTCTCTTTTCTAAAAGGAAGAGAGCTCCTTTGAACATCTACTTCTCCCGTACCGGAACCTCGGGAGGAGGAAGCAAAAGGTCACTTTGGTACTCTTAGAGTGCTGGTGAGGATGAGTATTCGTGTACTCGTCCAACCACCCTAGAGTTCTGAAGAATGTGAAGGAATAGGAGATTCAGTATGTCAATTCTCTTCAATTGTACTGGTTGACTCTTTAAATACGCATGAATGCCAGGGGAAAATTAACACAAATCTTACGTAAAATGAATTGTGTTTACATGGTGTTTGGAATGCAAACGGGAATAGTCAATTTTACGTAAAATTTACGTTAATTTTATATCACCGTTTACATATCAGAGAGGTGACATTTCTGCAAACATGTTGACATTTTCTTGACAATGGTTTGCGTAAAAATGATATAAAATGGACAAAAAATTTACATTAAATTTACGTAAAATTAACATGAACATGCTGTTTGGGTAGTTCTCTTTCAAGGACCTGTTTGTAATTTTTTTACTGTTCACTTTGGTGACACGCTCAAGATCTTATGTCTCGAACATGGCACCGGGAGCTGGAGAGGCTTATCACCATGTGTTTTCTGATTCTCTCAAAAAGACCCAAGGATGGCATGTGGGGAGCGCTCGTGAACGGGACATGGAATGGCCTCATTGGCGTGATCGTGAACGGAGATGCTGAATTTGCCCTTGGGAAGATCTCCCAGGATTGGACCAGGAATACATACGTGGACTTCCTCAACCGTGTCATGATCGAAGCCCAAACCTTCACCGCTCAGAAGCCTCAACTTTTGCCCTACTCCAGTAGCATTTACCGGCCTTTCACGGTTGTCACATGGATCCTCATCGCAGTCTCCGTCGTCATCATGGGTCTCACTTTTGCACTCGTCAAGAACAGGTCATTCAAGGGTCTTTTGCGCAGCGGTGACGAGATCATGAAGGCATGCAGCGTCCTCTTAGCAGAAGGGGTCGACACGTTGGATGCAGAACCTTTGAGAATGCGTCCGATATGGACATTCTGGTTATTATTTTGTCTTTTCATGACACTAGCATACAGTTCCCTGATCCAAAGCTATATCATCTATCCAGGCACAACCAAACCCATCGACACCCTCGAAGACGCTCTCAAGAGATCCGATTTCACCTTCGTAGCGGCCAAAAGAAACGATGCATTAGTGGGCAGTTTCCTGAAATCTAACATTTCCTCTTTCACGGAAGTCGCGAATCGCCTGGTATTGAGGAATCCGACCCTTGAGAATCTTGTGACCCCGAGCAATATATATATCGAAAGTCGATTTCAAATTGAACTTACCATCTGGGGGATGAAGAGGAGGGGGGATTCAGTCTGGAAGGAGATTCGTTTTGCCCAACAAAATTTCCTGTGGATGCCTCTCGCCTGGCCTCTCCAGAAGTACAAGCCTTACAAGCCGAAGTTTGATCATTTCATTGAACGCCTTCATGCAGCAGGTCTCTTCAACAAATGGATGTTTGATTGTCTGGTCTCTCGAGGGGATTTCTTCTCTGTGGAGGATCCTTTCTTGATATCCTCCGACCCGATCGGGCATACCACCTTTACAATATCACACGTCCAGGGTATTTTCTATGTCACTGCTTTCGGGCTTGTACTGTCTACCATTGCGTTCTTTCTGGAAGTTCTTTTCCCTCCGAAGAAGTAGGTTTAGAGGTCATGGAAGGACGTGTTCCTTGCACATCCTATCCTAACCCACGAATTCAGAACAGCACTGCATGTCTTCATAGTAGTCACTGGTGTAAATAATGCACTGTTTTTGCGGAGAAGGAATGAAAGGTTTAATGCTTGATTTATCGGGTTCAGTGATTCTGGCTTTGGAGTGGAACCCAGGAAGCGAGGGCTCGAGTCCAGTTGGCGGTGGGCTATCCTCCGCCGACAGGCACCTCACCTGTTTTCTTAGGGAGTGTTTCCTTCGCGTGGGATAATACACGTCTAAGAGATATTCGTGCAATACATTTTAATAACCGCTTGCGCAAGTCATGGGCTTTGACAACTCGTGAGCTGCTCCTTTTTGTCTCCTCTAGGATTTTTTTATGGGTGTCCCAGCCTGATGGCTGCTTGTGGTTTCTGCGTTGAGCGGTATGAGTGAACATGTAGACCTGTGTTCCACGTTTTCCCTTTCAACCAATGTTTCACTAGTGGCTATTTCTGTGGAACTGGTTTGTAGCATATTTCGATAATGAAATCGAAATGTGAAATTAAAACTGGGAATAAGTAGTTTCTTGTCAAATTTGAGCCAATGACTTTCAACTTGGAAGTTTAATTATATTCACATTTGTCTGACTTTCATGACGCATATATTTGGTGTCTAAAGAAAATTTTTGCTCGAACATGGCCCCCCAAAAATTTTAATATTTCCTTTATTGAACGTAAATGTGAAATTCTCATTTGAATATGGCGATACGGTTTAATAAAGCATAATGTAATGAAAACCTATGTTAGTTGCATGAATTCGAAGACGGGGAGGGGTTAGTAAGAACTTGCGCGCTAGGCTTTCGGAAACTGTAGTCCATTCAATCGGGATAGGAATCACTGAAGAGAAGCACCTTATAAAAGAAATAAACGTGCAACACGTTAATCGAACAATTGGGAACCACTTATAATGAAATCCTCTCACTTCGTCAGTAAGCGATTTTATCTTCGTGACTACTTGCCGTTTCCTTTGTTATGCTTGAGCCCGCCTCGAGTGAAGTGCCTGGGGAGGAACAGCATGAAGATTGATTTCCCACTGCGATATTAATTCCTCAATTTTAAAAATTTAGCACCACTGTGGAACGGCTTTTTCCCATTTGTTTGCAATGTTTCTTAACATTTGTGATAAATATGGGCAGTTTTTCAAATGCTATGTAACATATACAAGACCCCCGTATTTTCAAGTAGGATACACAACTAATTAAACAGAAAGCTATTTGGAGATGAGGGAATTGCCAAATAAATAGTCCAAGGCTATTTCTGGATCATTCTGGGCTTCGATAACCTTATCCAGCCAGCACTGGGTGTGCTGGCTGGGGTCACCGCCATGGCCCCTTTCGGTGTGATTGAGAACACGCAACCATTAGACGAATAAATACGTTACTTCCATACCTATCATACATATCTGCGCCTGAATCAGGTTCTGTTGGTTTGTCTTAAAAAGTACAACGTGGACCACCAATTCTGCGACAATTTTTTTTGATAACTGAAAGCATAGTACAGCTACAAAAATTAAACTTAAAACAATTTGAAGGATCGATTTTGGAGTTTTACTTAGTCATGTCCTTTTTACTTTATTATCGCTTTACTTGCGGAAAATGATTTGATTAAGTTGATTAAAATACGCTAAGCTCTTTCGAGAGCTGATGTCCTTCTATCATTGAAACCATTGGAAGGATTAAAAAGCTTGGAAAGTATGGGATGCACTCGAAACTAATTCAAACAACTTTCTTTCTTGATAATGAGGTTTTAATATTATTTGTTGTCACAATAGCCTTTGAGGATCACTACATGGTGTGATTGATGTTCATTTCTTTTCATAGGGATCATGTCATATACACCCCAAGGCATTCGTGAGTTTGCTTATGTGGATATGTCCCAGTTTCTTCATAACTCCAACCTCTGCGTTGAGACAATCCTCAGATCACTC
The DNA here is from genome assembly GCA_905338385.1 of Darwinula stevensoni. Taxonomy (NCBI): domain Eukaryota; kingdom Metazoa; phylum Arthropoda; class Ostracoda; order Podocopida; family Darwinulidae; genus Darwinula; species Darwinula stevensoni. Next base: position 109,523 of record CAJPEV010000411.1, read on the forward strand.
ATGCATCTGAAGTAAGAACTTGGAAGAAAGCTTTCCGTGCAAATGGATAATTGCGCGAGAGAAAATAAAAATAGATACATATGTGCTCTCGCACATCTCGTCGACATTAACATATTTGAAGAGGTGAGCTTTTTCATTTCTTTTTTTGTTATTTAAGAAATTTGTTTGGAGAGAAATCTGGTCAACAAATTGAAGGTACATTGAGGTTGTGCACGTTCCTCCAACACAACAGAAAATCTGAAAATTTCATTCGACATTTTCTCTTTAAAAGGTTCAGGCAAGAGGGTTACAAGAAGAGGAAAGCATACAGGGTGTCCATAAAGTCACTTCCCTATTTCAAAAGGCCCTATCTCCATTACGGAGCGGCCTAGAAACTTTATATTCGGCACAGTCAATGGGATTTATGATAGCTAAGTGTCCAAAAGTTTCGGGAAACCACCACCAGGGTGGCGCTATACCGGCCAAACACACAGTCCAAAGTCGGCTCAAAATACCAATATCCGCGTGGATGGCACGACCAAACCTGCAGGTATTCGGTGTTGGCCACCCCCTGCCACTACCATCGCCTCCATTCATGTAATGAAATGGTAGACGACAGAACGTAATTTAGTCAGACGACAATCTGGCGCAGCACGGCCCCGCTATGCAATCCTTGAGCTCCACTAAGCTCCCCACAGCCAGAAATTCAGGAAACTGAGATTCAGGATTCCTGGATCGTACGTACAAATCGAAAAATAATACATTCAGCCACGAAAAAGAACTAAAAATTTGTTTCAGGAATCAATCTCAGAATCAATTCATTTAGCAGAGAAGATTGGAAAACTCCATCTTAACCTCCTCTGCTAATGAAACATGCAAAATGAGAACATAATATTAGAATCCAGATTTAATACACACAAGGAAATTTGAACTAAGACAGCTGAAAGAAAATGCTTACTACATCTCATACTGTGAAATTCCCTTTCCATTTTTCCAGGGGCGAACATGGAGCATGAACATCGCTGACGTATTGCGAGTAGAAGTTGTCTGCCGACTATGAAGTATCCTGCTTCTCAAAGAAATATTGCAGTTGCACTAATTGTGCCACTGTTTGAACGAATGTGATAAAATGTGTCATAGCCTTTCTTGCTTATTTATATATCCCATTGTTCTTGATTACCATCACAATTTATTTCATTCATTTTATTAGCCCCCTTGTCCATTCTTAAAAAAATGTGCTTAATGAATCCGTTGTGGAATAGTTATCAATCCGGTTTCTGCTTCATGCTACGAACTCCTATTGTATCCCCTCATTCGCTGATTTTACATGTATGAGAATGTTGAGAGCAGAAGAAAGATAAAAAAGGGTATTCCTATAGGACTCCAAGTGCACCAGTCATTCTAGTGAATGATTCATCGGTGCAATAGGCAATGCCAATATTGTTTTTGCGTATTGTTATATCCAAAAAATACTTACTGAAGTACTATATTTAATCTGCAAATGGACTCATACAAATACGAAAATACTTAGAATTGAATTATTGAACTTGCTTTCAAAATCGTGGAGTGATTGCAACTTGCTATTTCGTTCGAATTTCTATTTCATGTGGTGGAAGCCATGAACAGAGATTGAGAGATTTCCTCGAATAAAAAAATTTGACGCAAACATGAACCAATTATTGAAAAATAAGAATACAAGGAGATTCTACCTAAAAGGGAGGAAAATTATTAATGCCGAATCAGCTAAAATTCAAGGTAAAGAATGCCCAGGCGGGGTTTGTCTCGCGCTTGCAGCAAGGGTTTTCTGGCTAATAAGTGTGCACGTTCTGCTCGAGATGGGTTCCTGGACAATTGTCACACATCCACAACTTGGGTTTCTAACCAGATGTCGCCGAGGACAGCAGCTGACATGTTCTCTCCGCCATCATAGTAGTAAGATGCAACCCGGACCTGAACTTCAGTCACTTTGTCATAGAGAAACGGACAGGGAACGTCATATGTTGTTGAGGATTGGGAACGATGGGAGAATGGTAGTGGAACTCTGGTCGCAGTCAAGGGTTGCAACTTCTACATGCGGCCATAATTAATATCACACAAAGGAATCAAGAATGTTAGTCCAATAGGCAAACTGAAATGTTCAATGCTAAAGTGAAACTCCTTAGGGAAAGTTTCTTTGTTGTTTTCTGTGATGACCGGTCGTGCCAAGGAACGTTATGATTTATTGCGAGAAAATTTTGGCCCAAGAAATTCGAAGGAATTGCCTGATCCCCGAACTTAACTGCATCAGACTTCTTTTTGCGGGGGCATTATAAGAAACATGTTTACCAAAACCAAACCTCGAAATGCGAAAGAATTGAAAAAAAGCACCCGATATGTCATCAGAGACCACCAGAGAAACATTATCGGTAACAATGAAATTTTTATATGCTTCAATTCCTCATTTCCTGTCCAGGAGACAGTCACACACTCTCTGTAATGCACCAAAACAAAGTGTAACCTAACATAACCCACACCGGTCCTCCGTATTTGACGAATGGTTGAGAATGCAAGCAACCCTTGAAAAAGGACAATGTGAAAAGAGACACGCAGAATTTCCCTGTTGTGAAATACGTTAGGGGCAGAGAAAAATAATGAAAAATTAAAAAAACTGCCATACTAAAAAGTTTGCAAAAGTAATGAAGTGTCACAAATAATATATAAAAAATTTCCTGTAAAATACCGAACCTGCGCGTGAAGCTATATAATACTAATACCAAATATTCCAAATGTTGTTTTCTTTCACTCCGGTTTTCCCAGATTTTGCCTGCGTCTCGTTATTGCTGAAAATTAGTAAGCAGATGTAGCACAGACGCTCCAAATTCCTATAGAGGGAATCTAGATATTGATACTGAAAATAACGTTCTAATTTATATGTTATTCTTAAGTAATTAAAAATTACAATTAGTATAAATAATTAAATCTCTTTCACATCCCATAAAACTACCTAAAATCATAGAAATCTAGACCTTTACCCATAATGCCCCTTCCGACCAACGGGAGCTCATATATTAATGATTAAGCGTACACGACAACTAGAGAACGTATTGGAAGAGGAAAATAGGAGGTAATTAAGACTTCATGAGTGTCCTATATGTTGTCTGCTTCGAAACTGGAAGGTAAAATAGCTTGAGAGGACTTATTGACTTTTGTGCAGTTTTCCCGACCAGATTTGGTTCATGCGCTATTTATTTTCATATATCAAGGGAGCGTCACGAATCATTCCGTCCAGCCCAAAACTGTGTCGCTTACGACATTATGGTGGGACCAACATCTTTTCTGATTTAGTATTTGAGGAAAGCATTATTCAAAGACACCTCGTTTGCAAACATTCATTGTTCCTTTGGTCAGACATGTCCTAAAGAATTGATGTACTCTTTGTTACGGAACTAAAGAATGCGACAGAATTATTTACTCCATGCCTACTTTCCTTGTGGGTTTCCATTTAAGATTCGAATCTTCGTAGGGATGCATATCTAAATTTGGGGTGAGCTCATAAAGATAATTGCTTATAATACAATGTGAATAAACATGGAATAATTAGTTATAAAAAAGAAGTGCGGGTAATTAGGAAAACAAAACAGGAAACCTCCTTCCAGGTAACTATTTTTTTTTTAAATCCCATCTACCCACGTTTTATGTACTGTACTCCGAATGACTGCTTCCAACCTGATATGATTCCATGATGAAGGTAATCGGTAATCGTTATGCCCAGTCCCGGCAGTGTCATTCTCGACTCCAATGCCGTCGAGATGGGTTCAAGTGTTCTTATCGTCATCGCCATTTTCTGGTGTGGTGTCGGAGCAGAACTGCAATCGATAAGGAAGGATGCAGGAGACTTCGTCCTCTCACGGCTCCTTCATGATGTCGTCCGCTCATCTCTACAACCATATCAACAGCTCTCTCTCATCTGTGAAAAGGAACTAGACCTGGATTTGCATATTGGTCGAGAAGACGTGTCGCGAGTGATTTTTCGCGGATCCTTGAAAGGAATGCGAGAGATGACAGAAGCAAGCAGTAGGGAGGAATTGTACATCGTCGTGGGATCACTGGAATGGGCCAAAAAAGTACTTCAAGCTCTCTACGACATCCGTCCCAAAATATGGAGGACAAGTGCGGCCATATTCGTTCTGGAATCACGTCCAGAGCCAGATTGGATCCGAAAAACAGCGAATCTCATGATACCCGTGAGTGTCGCCTGGAAAGTCCGTCCAAATGCGTATGGGTTCTATGCCCTCTGTCTCTTTTGCAATGCTTCTGAACCGGGAATGAAGTACATCGAGATGTGGAACCCAGAAACAAAAGCGATTCGAAAGAATCTCTTCCCTGATCATCTTGAAGATTTTCAAGGAAAAGTACTCTTGGTGACGGCATGGCCGGTGAATAACCACTTCAAATGGAGCCCAGGTCAACCCATGGAGAAGTGGACTGGTTTCGAAGGAGAAGTCCTCAAGGCCATGGCCAAACACTATAACTTTCGGGTCACACCAACCAGGTATATAATTAGAATTTTTCTTGGTGACCTTTTGGAAGAGTAACTCGTTTATTCTTAGACCTCTTGGTCCTTCTTCTTTCTCAAACTTTTACTTCAAATTAACTTGATCATTTCACATAATCTTCTTCTTACCTTCTTATTAAGATATTCTATGTTAAGAACAACGTTTAATACATTTTATAAAAGCAACTGTATGCATTTTTTTTTCCCCACCTCGGTGTCACTCTCAATACCTTAAGCAAGGCTTCCCAACCTTTTTCACGCGCGACCCCAAAAGTCACGATTGTACCATTCAGGACCGCGCTGGCCGAAGCTCGACATGCTCCCCCACCTATGCGCTAAAATGGCAAATGAAAACATAACTTGGCGTTTAGCAGCCGCTTCGCCACCCCTAATGGGGTCGCTACCCCAGGGTTGGGAAGCCCTGATCTTGCGTCTCAGATTGGCACTAGGAGTCAGAGAGGCTCATCACCTTGTGTTTTCGGATTTCCTCGAAAGGCCAAAGGATGGGAGGTGGGGGTCGATCGTGAACGGAACATGGGACGGCCTCATGGGCATGGTCGTGAACGGAGATGCGGAATTCGCCGTTGGGAAGATCTCCCAGACTTGGACCAGGAATGCATACGTGGACTTCCTCAACCGTGTCATGATCGAAGCCCATACCTTCACCGCTCAGAAGCCTCAACTTTTACCCCTCTCCATCTCAATTTATCGGCCTTTCACAGTTGCCACCTGGATCCTCATCGCCGTCACCATCATCCTCATGGGTCTCATTTTCGCTCTCGTCAAGACCATGTCTTTCAAAGGACTTTTGTTTAGTGGTGACGAGATCATGAAGGCCCACAGCGTCTACTTGGCAGACGGTGCCGATACATTGGAAGCAGAACCAAAGAGGAGGCGACCAATCTGGACATTCTGGCTATTATTATGCCTCCGGTTATTATTTTGCCTCTTCTTGACATTGGTATACAGTTCCCTGATCCAGAGCTATATCACCTATCCAGACACGACCCAACCCATCGACACCCTCGAAGACGCCCTCAAGATGTCCAATGTCACCTTCGTAGCGGCTGATAAAAACGATGTATTGGTTAGCAGCCTCTTGGCAGCCAACATTTCCTCTTTCACGGATGTTGCGAATCGCTTGAAATTGAGGAATCCGACCGCTGAGAATCTTGTGACCCCGAGCAACATATATATAGAAAGCCGTTTCCAAATTGAACTTTCCATCTGGGGGTTGAGGAAGAGGGGGGATCCCGTCTGGAAGGAGGTTCGTTTTGGGCAACAAAGTTTCCTTATGATGCCGCTTGCCTGGCCTCTCCAAAAGTACAAGCCCTACAAGCCGAAGCTTGACCATTTCATTGAACGCCTCCATGCAGCAGGTCTCATTAAAAAATGGATGTTTGATTGTCTGGTCTCTCGGGGGGATTACTTCTCTGTGGAGGATCCTTTCTTGACAACCGTCGTCTCGATGGAGCATGTGCCCTTCAAAATTGCGCACGTTCAGGGTATTTTGTATGTCATTGCTTTCGGGCTTCTTCTGTCTACCATTGCTTTTTCTCTGGAACTCCTCTTTCCTCAGAAGTAGCAAGTACATTTATGGCCGTATATCTTTGCATATTTGATGTTAACCCACGAATTCAGCACAATACTGTACGTCCTCACGGATATTAGCAATTGCACGGCTTTGGCGGAGTTATGTGCTTATTGATTGGGCCAAAACAGTTTCTTCAAAAGTTTGACCCAATGACTTTCAACATGGACGTTTATTTATATTTACATTTGGTTGACTTCAAAATGTATGTATTTGTATTCTTAAGTATGTTTGCTCGCTCTTTGCCCTATCCCCCCTTCCAAAAAAATATAATAATATAATAAAATGAGGCGCAGTTCATTGAGCTCAACACGAAATTCTCATTCGAATGTGGCAACACAATTTAGGTTTTGAATCAGATGCATACGAAGAACATAATATAAATAGAAAGAGGAGATTAGTAAGAACTTCCTGGCTAAACTTCCGGAAACCGTGGGTCGCCCACAGTTTCCGGAAGTTTATTAATGTGTACCAGGCACGCTGGCGCACATTATTTGAATTGCTGTGCACTTATTACCGCCTTACAGGAAAGGATTTATATTTCTGAACATTTCTAAAATAGAAAACCTGGTTCCAATATCATGCGAGCCTGCTTTTCTGTATATGCTGAACATTCTCATATTTATCTTTTATGATACATTTTTTGACACTAGAAATTACAGGAAGTTTTATTAATGGCAATTCTCATCGTTGCAAGTGTCATTTTCAAGTGGAAATACAAATGGTCGAATAGAAATCAGGTTGGTGATGAAAGAATCGCAAAATCAGTCCAGGCGATTATCTGTCATCCAAATCTCCAGCCAGTTCACCATGGTGGGTCCACGATAGGTGCGATTCTGAAAGCTGCTAAGTCAGCTTGTACTTCATCATCCTGTTTTCGCAGTAGCTTCTTTCATAACCGTACATAGGAAATGGAAAGTTTTCCTCGTGAGTATACTCGGTCTCCATATCGATTCGAATATTTGAACAGATGGCACGCCGCGGTGTGGGACCATTTCCCCTTATGAATTGTACATTGTGCACATACGATACGAGTAAACACTTAGGCTTAGAACAATATTTCAGGCTTCACTGGAGAACGTCATGGTGCCTGAATCTGCGTAGGACAAGTCTTTCGGTCCATCGACCCTACCGACTTTGTGTGCCTTTTTCCGAATGGATATTTCATGCAGCATTATGCCCAATTCATTTACAGTCTCCATTCCTTGTGCATGGGCGAAGAAGTTATCGCCGTCGTCTTTGCTTCCTGCGGTGTGTTTCCGGGAACCCTGCATTCGATATCCAACGATGGAGGAGACTTCGTTCTCTCATCATATCTTTCGCTCGTGTCTGTAGCTACATCAGCAATTAGTTTCAGATCAGTGAACCGGATCCTGGAATGACACCTGTCGGAAACGATTATTCAACGGATCCACTAGAGGGAATGCGAGGGATGAGACCAGTAGGACTGTACATCGTTTCGGGTTTTCTTGAATGGGTCAAGGCACGTCAGACGTATACCGCTGCAGACTCTATAAGATACGAGGGCCACTCAATAAGTTATCCACCTGAATATGAAAGGGATGAGCAACAGGCCTGTGCCTGCTGTGACATGTCTCGAAGGGTAGAGGAATTGGAATTATCTAATTGGGTGATCCAGTTATATGGAGAGATTCATGGGAATTCATGGAAATCATGGGTTGATCTTGGGGCTGACACTGGCGATTCCTGTTACCACCATGAAAAATTTACGTGATGCCATCGAGGAAAAACGCAGAGGAAATTTGTCAAGGGGGGGTCCTTCTTCTGAATGACAACGTGCCCGTCCACAAATCATGGAAAGTTCAGGCAGCAGTGAGAGAGTGTGGCTTTCAGGAGCTCAACCATCCTCCTTACAGCCCGGATCTGGCTCCTAGTGATTATTTTCTGTTCAGACATTTGAAAAAACTCTTGCGGGGAAAAAGATTTTCATACAATGAAAAGCTGAAAGTTGCTGTTTCTGATTGGTTTGATGGACAAGAAATTGACTTCTATTCCCAGGGAATAAAATCATTGGAATCAAAGTGGAATAAGTGTGTTGAGTTAAAAGGTGACTACATTGAAAAATAAATTGTTATTTTTCCCCTCGGATGTTTCTTATTCAGGTAGATAACTTATTCAGTGACCCTCGTATGCCCCAATTATGGTGATCCAGTAAGGCCAAAGCTGTCTGTCTCCTCTGCTATGATGGTAAACCAGGAATGAAGTACCCAGAAGTGGAGATAAGGATCAATGGTGGTCTTAAAGGATCTCTTCCTTCATCCTTCCGTTGTTCGCGGCAAAATGATAACGGTATTAGTACAAATAATAGAATATTTCTCGGACTGGGCTCCAGGCCTGGTCATGGAGGAGTGAAAAGGTTTTGAGAGCAAGGCACACATTTCCCATTTTTAATGAACAGGCGAAAAGTGGAATGACGTGAACACGAACATTACCAGATAACCAGATAACAAACGAGAATGAAGGAAATATTCGTCTCGTCTAATTGGAATCGGAAGAATTGATATGCCCTGTGACATCGACGAAATTACATTTGAGAGAGAAATTATTCTGCTGCAGGAGAATCATCTGTAATGATAATGTTTCTTCAATGAGCAGAGTGACGACTTTGATTTTAGCAGCCTTAAGTGACTTCATATAACTGATGAGGCGTCTTAATTATTCTCTCTCTAGCATATGCCATTAGCGCGCTGAAAATGGAGGAGGATAGTCTTCCCCTTGAGGAATTACGTGCATGCTTGACAGCCGGAAGTGCTATTAACTTGATACCCACGCACCTTCAAGAAAAGCTCACTGAAAAAGGGGTCTGGTTACCTCGATGGACTGCGATACGGCGTGAAATCTCAATTTCTTCAGGAATTTTCAACGTCGGCGTTTCCAACTTCATTCCACACATCGTGGCATTTATACGCCCGTTGGTATTTTTCCCTGGGAATCCTTTCTTGCTCAATGCTATGCAGGTCACACATATGCAGAGGTGCGGTATGTTGCGGATTGCTGAATGCCATAAAGCAGGGGTGTCCAACTGGCGGCCCGCGGGCTAAAGATGTTTCAAATTTTCAATACATGATAATTCCTTAGCTTATCAATATGAAATTATTTGAAATGTTGAGAGTTTTCACTTATAAGACGTATCAGAGAAATATACTAAAAAATTATAGCGGTGTTCTTCAGCTTTCATTATCAACTACAGGGTTATCAAAATAAAGGTGCTCTAGTTTGAATTTCCGATTTTTATTGAAGTATTTCACTTACAGCACTGGTTCTGATATCACAGCACTAATGAAGCACGGGAGCTTTTATTCATGTGAAAACATTTTCAATATGTGATCCCTGTGCATCCAATACCATTTGCAGACGTCTACTGAAGTTTTCTGTAACTGCAGCTTTAGTTTCTTTAGTGATGTTCTCAGCAACTGTCGCCTTCAATTATTCAAATATTGCCAAAATGGACCACAAAAGTCGACTCGCCTATCTTTGTCAACATCGGTCAAGGATTATTCCATCCGGATTTTGTGTGGAAACATTTTTACATCTTGTCGAACATGGTTAAAGTGGGTGTTTGGTTTAAACCAAGCTGTTGAGAGAGATGTTTCGCAGATTTTCCAGGACTACGAGTAAGCACTTCCTCTACTCGGGCAATGTCTTCTGGCGTTCTCACAGACTTCTTNTGGCCACTGTGTTTTGGGACAGCGAGGGACTATGCTGCTTGAGTTCATGCCAAACAAGTGTACGATCACTGGCGATTCCTATGCTACCACCATGAAAAATGTACATGATGTCATCGAGGAAAAACGCAGAGGAAAGTTGTCAAGGGGGATCCTTCTTCTCCATGACAACGCGCCCGTCCACAAATCATGGAAAGTTCAGGCAGCAGTGAGGGAGTGTGGCTTTCAGGAGCTCAACCATCCTCCCTACAGCCCGGATCTGGCTCCTAGTGACTATTTTTTGTTCAGACACTTGAAAATCTTTTTCCCTGCAAACATTTTTTCATGCAATGAAGAGCTGAAAGTTGCCGTTTCTGATTGGTTTGATGGACAAGAAGTTGACTTCTATTCCCGGGGAATAAAATCCTTGGAATCAAAGTGGAATAAGTGTGTTGAGTTAAAAGGTGACTACATTGAAAAATAAATTGTTATTTTTCCCCTCGGATGTTTCTTATTCAGGTAGATAACTTATTCAGTGACCCTCGTATGCCCCAATTATGGTGATCCAGTAAGGCCAAAGCTGTCTGTCTCCTCTGCTATGATGGTAAACCAGGAATGAAGTACCCAGAAGTGGAGATAAGGATCAATGGTGGTCTTAAAGGATCTCTTCCTTCATCCTTCCGTTGTTCGCGGCAAAATGATAACGGTATTAGTACAAATAATAGAATATTTCTCGGACTGGGCTCCAGGCCAGGTCATGGAGGAGTGAAAAGGTTTTGAGAGCACCAAGGCAAGGCACACATTTCCCATTTTTAATGAACAGGCGAAAAGTGGAATGTGAACACGAACATTACCAGATAACAAACGAGAATGAAGAAAATATTCGTCTCGTCTAATTGGAATCGAAAGAATTGATATGCCCTGTGACATCGACGAAATTACATTTGAGAGAGAAATTATTCTGCTGCAGGAGAATCATCTGTAATGATAATGTTTCTTCAATGAGCAGAGTGACGACCTTGATTTTAGCAGCCTTAAGTGACTTCATATAACTGATGAGGCGTCTTAATTATTCTCTCTCTAGCATATGCCATTAGCGCGCTGAAAATGGAGGAGGATAGTCTTCCCCTTGAGGAATTACGCGCATGCTTGACAGCCGGAAGTGCTATTAACTTGATACCCACGCACCTTCAAGAAAAGCTCACTGTTTTCCCCAGACCAATGGAGCTACCTGACGCTATGCCGCACTTTAGAGTTAAAGAAGTCCTTAAAAGTTGCAGCCGCAAAGGTTGAAGTAAGGTGTGTAGCACCGTAAATATGCGGGCAACCATAAATTCCCTGAGAATCCTTTCTTGCTCAATGCTATGCAGGTCACACATATGCAGACGGTGCGGTATGTTGCGGATTGCTGAATGCCATAAAGCAGGGGTGTCCAACTGGCGGCCCGCGGGCTAAAGATGTTTCAAATTTTCAATACATGATAATTCCTTAGCTTATCAATATGAAATTATTTGAAATGTTGAGAGTTTTCACTTATAAGACGTATCAGAGAAATATTCTAAAAAATTATAGCGGTGTTCTTCAGCTTTCATTATCAACTACAGGGTTATCAAAATAAAGGTGCTCTAGTTTGAATTTCCGATTTTTATTGAAGTATTTCACTTACAGCACTGGTTCTGATATCACAGCACTAATGAAGCACGGGAGCTTTTATTCATGTGAAAACATTTTCAATATGTGATCCCTGTGCATCCAATACCATTTGCAGACGTCTACTGAAGTTTTCTGTAACTGCAGCTTTAGTTTCTTTAGTGATGTTCTCAGCAACTGTCGCCTTCAATTATTCAAATATTGCCAAAATGGACCACAAAAGTCGACTCGCCTATCTTTGTCAACATCGGTCAAGGATTATTCCATCGGGATTTTGTGTGGAAACATTTTTACATCTTGTCGAACATGGTTAAAGTGGGTGTTTGGTTTAAACCAAGCTGTTGAGAGAGATGTTTCGCAGATTTTCCAGGACTACGAGTAAGCACTTCCTCTACTCGGGCAATGTCTTCTGGCGTTCTCACAGACTTCTTCCTGCCAACAACGCCCTTCTTATTGTCTATCACAGAACCAGTCTCTTACAAATTTTTTCACTAACCTGTTAATTGCTGATCTGCGTGGACATTTTCAGCAGTCAAATCTTACTATAAACTCGTGCTGCACCTCAAGAACACTACCAGTTTGATAAAACTTTTTTACACAAAACATTTGCTGCTCAGTAGTATATGCCATTTGTTCACAATTGCATACGGAATTCCCTGCTATGGGGCATCACTAACTGGTAATAAGCTCCCAAATTTTACGTGTTCTGTGACACCAAATTATACTATTAGTGACATTCACTTTATGAAGTTATTTATGTCCGTTAAGTTTGACCTCGCAGAAAAAAACTACTGGGACGTCTATGTACCTTCTGCAGGAAATACACTAGTCCTTTTTTTAAGTGTATAAGGGACATTTGACAACATTGAAACCAATATCATTGGAAAGGGGACAACATGACATTAGATAAATAGCCGATTTCTAAACATTTAATTAAAATATCAAACTCAGTTCAATTTTTATTTCATATGCGGAAATGATAGAAACTCTCTAGATATTGCTACTGGCTGTGCGGCCCGAGTGTCAACTGCTTCTGGTACAATGAATTGCTACGGTAAGATTGCTACTGGTTCCGACCACCTTTACAGGAGCAAACCACGGAGAATTTCCCGGAATCGAATTAAAGATGGAATCGTATTATGCGTACACAACAGCGAAATAACATATTACAGGTTCTTCAAATTTCATGAATGACCGACACGGTGTCCGATTCAAAGCAGGAAATTCGTCCTACAAGAAACGATTAATAATACATTATAATAATACCTTTGTGCACTTTTTCCAAACGGTTGCTGCTGACCAGATCCAGTTGCTTGGCATGGCAGTTTATGCGTCATTCAGTTCCGTTGGGGTAGGGTCACGAATAAATATGCCCAGTCCGAAGGAGTGTCATTTACGGCCTCCACCCATCATTAAAGGACAAAATTTTATTAACATCAGATTCTCTATTTTCTGGCTTTCATTTGAACGACAGATCATGAAAAAAGCATGTTTTCATATAGTCACCGGAATCTAACAGGAATTTTGCAAGTCCTTTCCGTATTGGTTGCAATTTCAGTTAGTATATAAGTACACAAGAACCCCTCCCCAAAATACAGGTCTTCATGTTCGTTATAAAGGAATGAACAATACAAAGCAATATACATTGGATGAATAAATAAAAAAGGGAGCGATAAGTCCCACTTTATTTGGGAGAGATGTGGTGCCTCAAGCATAGCAGGAAAGATTGACGTAAACTGGAAAAGTAAATAATCCCAACTACCAAGTTTGTGTGTACTTTATTCCGAACGGTTGCTTCTGATCTAATATATATTCCATGATGAAGGAAGCGTCGGTAATCGCTATGCCCTGCCCCTGCAGTGTCCTTTGCGGCACCCATCCGTCGGTATGGGTTCCAGTACTGTAGCTGTCCTCATTTTTTGGTGTGGTGTCGGAACAGAGTTGCATGCGATAAGGAAGGATGCAGGAGACCTCGTCCTCTCACGGCTCCTTCATGATGTCGTCCGCTCATCTCTACAACCATATCAACAGCTCTCTCTCATCTATGAAAAGGAACTAGACCTGGATTTGCATATCGGTCGAGAAGACGTGTCGCAAGTGATTTTCCGCGGATCCCTCAAGGGAATGCGAGAGATGACAGAAGCAAGCAGCAGGGAGGAATTATACATCGTCTTGGGATCTTTGGAATGGGGCTTTTTTCATGAAGTTCGAGAGATGCTGTAGGCAGGGTTTGATACCTCCTTCTCACTCCGGTATAAGTAAGACCTTAGTGCAGGTCTCGTTCTAACCTAGGCTTTTCGACGCTTAGAATACTATGGTGTCAGTGTAGCCCAGAAAGTCCGTCCTGATGCGTATGGGTTCTATGCCATCTGTCTCTTCTGCAAAGCTTCTGAACCGGGAATGAAATACATCCAGATGTGGAACCCAGAAACAAAAGCGATTCGAAAGAATCTCTTCCCTGATCATCTTGAAGATTTTCAAGGAAAAGTATTCTTGGTGACTGCATGGCCGGTGGATAACCATTTCAAGTGGAGCCCAGGTCAACCCATGGAGAATTGGACTGGTTTCGAAGGAGAAGTTCTCAAGGCCATGGCCAAACACTATAACATTAGGATCACACCAACCAGGTATGGAATTGGAATTTCTTTGTCACATTTTGGAGGACCACCATTTCTTAGGGCACACTACTTAGATTTAAACCTAAGTATTTCAAATTCGCAGATGCTGACCAGTATCTACGATAAGAGAAGGGATTATTTCTTTAAAATAATGAACATGCCTATGTACCGCTCTAACAGTCTCCCACATAATCAAAAATGTGATAAAATCGCAGCTAAATAGATATTTGCAAATCTGCGATTGAAAGGTTGATTTCATTTTCAACAGCGACCTTCTTCATAAGACATTGAGCTATAATGAATATCCAGGTTGGATGCTTAGCAAAAACTTCAAGCTCTTCAATAAAACCCACTATTTGCCCATCTCAAACAAATACGGAGAGGTGGGTGGAGAATATATTTTTCCCTCTTTCTTAAAGTGAAACCCTCCCTAGACAGGTTCCAAAGCCACGACTTCCAAGCCATAGGCCAGGGCTAACTGGCCCAGGACTTAGACCTAGGCCGGATTATAGCCCATGGACCATAGGCCTAAGCGAGAATACAGGCTCTAGGTCAGGTGCCAAGTTCCTCCTCTCTGCAATAGCGTTCCTCTTCTGCCTTTTCTCCTCTTTCTTCATGTCCTGTTTCTAGATCTTTTTCCATAGGGAACAGTTATATTTCCGGTTCAGAGTTGGCTCTCTCTGACACATACTCAGGCTCGGATTGCAGCTAATTTATTACTTATCCAGTCAATGATCCCATTGCATTGGCTTTCTCAAGGCTTTTCAACTTTTCCACCTCCACTCTCAGTTCGGAGTATTTCTCCAGCTTCTCCCTGGTCTTCTCTTGGAGATTGTTATCGGCTGGGATGCTCACATTTACAATGAGGGCGGTCTTCTCCTTATAGATCGTATGGTCCGGCCTATTGCAGCCTATACTGCGGTCTGTAATAATAGGCATGTCCCATAGTATTTTGGTGGAGACGTTCTCCACAACGGACTCTGGCTGGTGTTCGTACCACTTTTCTGGGACTTCCAGGCCGGCTAGCTTCGAGACACACCAATGCACGTATTTGCACACTTGGTCGTGCCTGTACAAGTACTCCCTCGGGGCAGGCACTGAGGAGGTGGTGAACCGTTTCGGGTGGTCCATGACAGCATCTGCAGCGGTCTTCCACATCCAACTTCAGGATGTGCTTCTCGTAGTTACGAGTTCTAATGCACTGATCCTGAATGGCTAGGATGTTGCTCTCTGTCTCGGCATTCAGCAGTCCCTTCTTCAGCCAGTTATAGCTGACGTCCGAGTCGATCGATGGTTTATCCATGATCTTGGGATGCTGGCCGTGAAGCGGTTTCTCCTTCCATC
>CAJPEV010000412.1:0-127027 GCA_905338385.1 Darwinula stevensoni
CGTAAAGGAAGGAAGAAATCTCTCCGGCCCCCCCGCTTTTTTTTTTTTTCTCAGTCTCCGCAGTTCTCGTGATCTCGCTCTCGGCGGATTTTCACGAATTTCACCTGGCTGATATGCTGAAGCAGGCTGCCCTGTCCCGTCACAAAGTGTGATTATACCTGTACCATATTATGTAATGTATAATCTTATGTTATACCGAATACAAGGGGGTGCTTTGGAACCCTGAGTCTTTTGTTCCACGACATTCTCGAGTTTAGTTTTTCCGTTAACTCGGATCGCCAGCTAACGCCCAATCATTTCCCTTTTCCTTCCGATTTTGTAATTATTAATCATTATTATAATGCAAGCAACTTATCAAAACTGAAAGGAGTGATTTTCAGCTTCGCATTTCGCCTTTCCACCCAATGTGGAATCACCCCGCGCATTTCCAACGCGAACACAATAACTTTCCCTCACCGGAATCTCGCAATAATGCCACGATCCGAGCATTTTCCACTGCGAACTCCGAAATTTTTTCGACTCGAAATTCCTGCGAAGCCATCAGACGCCAGAGAATCCGCGAGGGATCGAAGGATGGCAGTCGTAGGAAGCGAATCTCTTTTTCACGGTGATATTTAGGTTTTCTTCTCAATTTCGGAAATCCGAATATCCCCCCTGTATTAAGAATTCGCTTCGAGTCCCCCAGGAAACATAACTGCATTTACGATTCGTGCAAATTCGCGCAGACGATGGCATTCTCACGTGAACAATGCTCTCAGCAGATATTCACATGGGAAGTCGGTTTCACGTCGTGACATTCACTCATTCCTCACGAAACGTCATGCTAAACGCATTTCATCAATGTTGATGCTCGTCGATCGAGTTTCACTCATGGCTGCGAAAGCAAATCTGAATTTTGATTCAGCAGGCTCTCCGCACGCCTCGACGAATTGTGCTTGACGCGCACGATTTGAGAGGCCATTCCGAGACGTTCCGCGAATAGATTTCCAAAATTACTTCATGGATCGTTCAAGTGGACATGGAACTTCCCGAAACATAAATTTCATGCAAGTTCATCGTCAGGTTTTTGAGAAATTGCAAATTTTTTCCGATTGTCTCGAATTTTCCACCTGGAACCTCCGGCTATGAGCGATGACAGATTGCCGTAGGAAAGGCCTATCGAAACGAAACTGGCACCAAAATACTCGGAAGAATCTTGCCTTGCGAACGGCGTGAGAACCGCAGTCATGGCATGGGCGGACCGCGAGCAATCGCGGCGAAAAGGCATCGAGGAAGCACAAGAAAAACCGGCAGAGGGTGCCGGCCGGCGAGCGGCGTGGACCGTTCCTCGCCTGTTCCCTGGTACGTCCGCGCTGAGAGCTTAAACTCCACGCCGCTCGCTTCTCGCTCACACTCGCTCTTCGTTGCTTGTCAAGTTAGCTTCGTGCAAGACATCCACTCCTTCGTCTCCATCGCCATGGCCGACGCTGCTGTTGCTCCTACTCCTGCTGCTGCTTCCCCTGCCAAGAAGGGAGGAAAGGCGAAGGCTGCTGCCAAGCCGAAGAAGGCCCCGGTCCATAACCATCCTCCTTATGGGGACATGATCGTTGCTTCCATCGCTGCCTTGAAGGTATGTTTATGCCTTTACCTCCCATTGTACCGACGGAATTTGTAGCATCGGAATCAAAGGACTTGTACGTATGAAGTCATCTGCTACTATTTCATTTGTAGAGCTTAAATTTGGAACCTCGAATTAGAATGGCACCGCCTAACTGCCTTTAGCTTATATTCATGGAGCTACTCGATGCTTGGTCTGTCTGTTATGTTGGTTTCAACTTGACGGGGCTGTTTTTCATCAGCTCATTTGATTCATTTCAACTCGTATGACGACTTGTATGTATGTATGTATAACACAGCCGTTGAATTCGTTTACAGGAACGAGGTGGATCCAGTCGTGTGGCCATCCTCAAGTACATCATGCAGCACTACGACGTTGGGGCTGATTCCAAGGTGGTGAACTCCCGCGTGAAGTTGGCTCTGAAGAAGGCGGAAACCTCTGGGAAGATCAAGCATGCCAAGGGAGGAGTCGGTGCATCCGGTTCCTTCAAGCTGGCTGATAAGGCCGAGAAGCCGAAGAAGAAGGTCGTGAAGAAGCCCAAGTCCCCCAAGAAGCCTGCCGGGGAGAAGAAGGCCAAGACCGCGAAGCCCAAGGCCCAGAAGTCGACCAAGCCCAAGGCTTCCAAGCCAAAGAAGTCCCCGAAGAAGCCCAAGTCTCCCAAGAAGGCCGGAGCAGCGAAACCCAAGGCAACCAAGCCCAAGGCCGCAGCGAAGCCCAAAGCCGCCAAGCCTAAGCCCAAGCCCAAGGCGACCAAGGCCAAGGCTTCTCCCAAGAAATGAGCCTGACATTATGGACTTGGAGCCTCTGTGATCTCATTTGTATATATTATGTGTGGTTGACAAGTGGATTGAATTGCTTCGTCGTAGGAGTTGGAGCATTTTGTTTTGTGAGAATGATTAAAAGCTTTAATTAAGATTTTTTTTAAGTCTTTAGTTTTTTTTCCCTCCCCTCCCTCGAGAGGATTTGACTGCACCCATTGGAAGATGGAAAACCCCAGTAAACGGTTCATGTCCTTCGCCAGGAAGGGGGCCCTCACATTGCGTTTTCTGAGGCTGTTAACGCCTGAAGTGTCTCTTGCCGAAAATTAGTTGAGGATTACCCGGGCAAGAGAGTCCGGTCCTTTGTAGATAACCATCAGCTGACAAAACGGAGCTTATGAGGCAAGTGAACGCCGGTGGCATGCCTCGGAACCGTCATTTCTCTTTGTCCGTGTCATTTTTACTTCTCTTTTTCTCCCATCATTCTCTCGATCTCACGCTTAATGCCTCGAAGTCGCCCGTCCGAACTGTTATGTTCACCTGGGACCTTCCTCACCCTGCTTGGTGTGGTCGACGCAAGGTGCAAGCGTCTGCGGTACGGGACGGTTCATCGGACAAGTAAAGCTTTTAAAGGCTGCTGAAGATCATCTCATACCTTTTCGTTTCAAATTTTGTGTCTCTTTCTTTCAGGGTATACGAGGGTCACCCCACTTAAGGTCCCTTTTTTTCCCCTCGGAAGCCTTTATTGTACTGGAGCACCATCACAAAATAATCTTAGGACTTCTGAGATTCTTCAATCACTTTCCCACGTAGTTTCCATCCGATTCAACAAATTTTCGCTAACGTTGAACGAGACCACGCATGCCAGCGCGATGCAATCGCTCGCGCAACCGTTTGCGAGCTGACAAGTTACTCCATCTTCCTCTTCGAATTGTTTTCCGTGGAGACCATCGTTAAAGGCGAAAGCCCACAGTCCATCCGGTTTTCGCATTATTGCCTGTGTTGTCCTCATTTGTGCCGTGTTGGGACGAATATCGCGAATACGGTCTTTCGTGTTTTTCAGAATCTCGACATATCTAATCTATATATAAGCTCTAAATCGATCGTACACGGTGACTCGAAGTCCGCGAATTGCTTGAAAACAACGTGGCTTTCCCGGCGGAAAGTGTCGCCTGGAATTTCCTTTTTGACAGCGAAACTCACGTGACGCGAGATTTCGAGATTTCAAAGTTAGAAGTGATCATTTTTCTGAATTTCAGCTTAGTTTTTCGCTTTCTCGTAACACCTCGTAAATTCGACAACTAAACTTCTTCGAGGAAAAAAAAGAGGCATTTCTTTCGGGGTGACCCTCGTGTTTTTCACAAAAAGCAAGTGGATAGAGTTAATCTTGAACATAAAAAAATAGTGCATTGTGTTACTGCAATCCTGCCCATCGTGTCCCTTGTTTGTCACTGCACGGGGTCATTTTCGAAGCGCTACTAAGGCTCATTATTAGCTAATAATTCTCTGATGAGACTCCAGATCCGATCCACGGTGTTCCCCAAGAAGACTCGAAAGTCGCTTCCCCCTCGATCATTCGCTTCTGAGAAATCTTCACGTCGCCGAAATTCAGCAGGTCTCGTCGCATCGAAAGACCACCGATGACCACGGACTTCCTGACACCGACTCGACCATACTTTCAGGTCGACGAAATGCCATTTCGTGCAGCGGCACCGCCTGCTCGCCGGAGGACCGCCACGAAAGGGATCAGCAGTCAACAAGAGTCGATAAATGGAATCGAATTGAAATTGACTCCAAAAATGAAATTTCGGGGAAAGAGGGACGTGAAGACGGGCCATAAAGCTAGGCATTTGTCGAACAAAAATTCCCCGTCGTCAACATTATTGCTGTCATCTGTCATCATCGGCAGTGACACTCATCTCATGAACCTCATTACCCTTTCACTCTTTGAGAGTCTACCGCATGCACAAGGATTCAGGATATCCACCATTGCTTTAGGGCTGCATGATTTGAGGTGCCCTTAGGCAGAACGCCTTCTCCCCTTTTACGTCATCGTCGCAAGTCGTTTCTCTGTTCCTACTTTTTGGATTCGTAGAATCTGTGAAATGGGTTCATGTTTCTTCAAGGGAGCACATCTTTCGAGTCAGACGTTCATGCATGAGGAACGTCCCACAAGCATCCGAGTCAGCTGAAGCATCGTCTCAAGTGAAAAACTGCTTGGTTCGTTTCGTGTTCATCCCGATTGGTTTCTGCCCAGTGACGCAAGTGGTGACGCAGACGTTCATCGCATGGCGGTGTGCTGGCGTGGACAAGCCGTCGATGCCTAAGTATTGGATTGATAATGGAGATGATGGGAGACGTCCGGACGGCCGAGAAAAGGGTTTGGGACGTGAAATGCGAATGTTGTACTTATCGGTATCCTCGAACAAAAGCAATGTCGTTGTACAGTGAGTTAAACCTTCTCCGCCCTCGAATTTTTTCTTGATTATTAGAGGTATAGAAGTGTCACCTTGGTAGTGCTTGGTTTGGTTGTAATCTTTGTCATTTTTACTTTCGTTTTACTTGGGCCATGTGCGCTCTTCCTATGACTTGAATGTATTTTTAAGGAGAGTCATATATTAATACAATAAGGCAACTATCTTTTCTTGCTTCTGAATGATAATCATGTTTAACACGAGATATTTATAATGCCATCTTTCTGTTAGTTTCCGTTGTTCATGTAAGCAAAGATGAACAACCTCCAGATTCGATTCAGCAGACAGCACAGGAAAGTTTGGCTTAGGAACAACAGATATGTGTATGTTTATGATTCATCTTGTTACATAGACTGCCTTTAGCAATGTTAGTGTGAAGATATGTCTTTAAATTACAGTTTGTTCATAGGAAGAATGAATGGGTATACCATCCAGAAGCCCAAATTACACCATTAAAATGTTGGTTTGTGCATTCCACACAGCATGGCGACATTCCAGGGATGTTCCCAACTGAATGACCTGTCCTGAGGTCTTGGTTGGACCTCCTTAGGACATCTTCAGCTGAATTCTTATCAATATTCCAAAAAGGATATCTTTGTTGCCCTTAGTTGAATGCTTCTGGATATCCTGTAAGGGAGTTCTTTAAAGAAATCTTCAGTCGTATTTGTCAGTTTTTTGTCTGTTGGTGCATAACATTGATGGTAGATGTCTCCCACATGCCCTGATCTCAAACCTCAGATATTTTATATCAAATTTATCAACTTGAGTTTTACAGAAGAGAAGTAATGATTTTTGTATATCAGGAAAAGTGCCACTGAGGAAAGTGAAAAAATAGAGGTCCAAATTTTTTAATTTCCTATGTTATAATTTCATTAATGATGTCTGATCAGCATGTCTGTGTATGATCAGATGTCTGATCAGCATATCTGTGTATGATCAGATGTCTGATCAGCATATCTTGGTTGGAAATCTGAGCCCATACTTAAGTTTAAAGAAGTATGACCTACTTATCCAAGAAAACTGGGTGACTTCTCATAAAAAGAGCTAACTTTTACCCCATGGAGATGTGTCTCTTATATTGGGTCTTTCAAGTAAAGGATTTCCCTCACTCTTTACCGTTATACTCTAATCGGTCAAGAATTTATGACTGGGGAGCCCTAGAAGATGAAGTGGAGACTTCTTAGAAAATAAATGATTGTCCTGTATGGTAAGGTATAAATGAGTCTATTTCAGAAAGAATTGCACCCAAATATTTTGAAATCCCTGAGATATCAAAATCATATCCCTGAGATATCAAAATGAGTCTGTGCAAATAATATCTGGGACTTCTCACTTGTCCAAAGGGAATATCTCTAGGATGTACTTGTGTTTTGTGGGATGGCACCATCCTCTCACCATGAAGCTTAACCCATACCACTTACCACAACTATGTTGCCTGCTGCCAGGGCATCCTTGCTGTCTTGGCACCTGATGAAATGGAGCAAGATTTCATGAAGCAAATCAAGCGGAGTATTTGGGGGCAATTCTTTCTGAAATAGACTGTCACGGCGACAGTTTTAGATGCAACGATTCATCGGCAAAGTATGCAATCATAGACGGTGAATAATGTTGAGGAACGAGCAACGGAAATAGTCTCGAAATAGAAATAGTCCCGGTGCCCTTCACAATCCGCGGTCTCACGAAGGGGAGGGGCTGGGAGCCATCGCAGCTGGAAAAAAAAAAAATTGGCCTTCGGAATGTCTTCCCGGCCATTCTTACCAGTATTAACATTTTCCCTTTCGTTTTCCGGGTAGCACAGGGTCCCAATCAATTACGGATTTTGCTTGTGGCACTTTCCTTTCATCTGCCGATCCATCACGATGACCTGAGAAGCCATCAATCGTGACTCGGCCCCAGTGCCAGCATGAAGAATCCCATGCACTCCTTGATAAAATATGTTGTACCTCTTAATTCATCAATCTTCATCGTCCGACGACCAAAAAATTAAATCTCTCGGCTTTTCCCCCGTTTTCCCTAAGGTGGAAATAATCAAGTTACCGAAGTGATGGGACCTTGGACGACCTCGTTGAGAAGTCCGTCCTCCAAGGGGTCCGTCGTGATCTGCCAACAGCAATGAATATTCATAAACTTCTGTCTCGCTACCCCATGCAGACGTCATGTACCGAATATATACAAGTTAGTAGCGAATTGTACTCTAATATCTTCCCGATTGGCTTATTCTTTAATTTTCACTTCACTTACCATGAAAGACCTACGAATCCTGCTAATGGGCAATTTAAAACGAGCTTCCTGTTCGATACGGAAGTTCTTCGAGTAACGGATGACAATTCCAGGATCGAAGGCTCTTTGTACTCGTGGGGGCTTTAAAGTTTTTGGTTTTTCACACATAACTGAACTTGAGACTTTTACTCCTTTAAATTCAACCATTGCTTCACTGTTTTTTTTTAAATCCAGCAGGAAACAATTTTTTAGGAGTAGCTTCCACCCACTGGTTGATGCAAGGTCAGCCCTTGACTCATTTTCTTTTTCTAGGCATATAGCATAGCAATATAGCATTTTTGTAACGAGGTTTCTTATATGTCTGAACTATGAGGTGAATGTGGTAGAATATCCAGCCAAGGTTGCCCCAGTGGTGACACGGGTTGTATGAAAATGGGACTGCCTTGCAGTAGCACCTCCCCCTGGATGAGGCCACCCCTTTTTAGATTTGGTGAATTTAAGCTTGCTCTAAAATAGTTGGTTACTATTGCAATGCATTACTGAATATCTTGGTATTCATTTCTTGATATGGATAAAGAACTGCCCTTGCATAAGTTAGTGGGTGTAAGGTACTCCTGAAGAAGGGTTTTGCTTCTGGAATCCTTAGTCAGGTGGAGTAATAGAAGAAGTATTGATAAAGAATGATTACCTTTAAAAAGCAGAAGTAGAGTAAAAGTTTCTAAAATATCATGCATGAAACTGAACTTCAACGTTGCATGCATGATATTTAGATAGAAATTCTGCTACTTCTTAGCTTCCCCATGTCAACTTAAAATTCATTGCTTTCCAAGAGAAAATTTAAAGACAACAGGACACAGAAAGACACTCTCATTGGAGGTCATCAGCCATGTCACTTATACCCTGGCAACTTAAATTTGATTAGATTCCCTTTGGATTTTTTAAATCCACCAATCCATCCAAAAGGTGAAACCAGTCCTTCATCTCATTCAGATATGGTGCAGGAAGGAAGAGATACAGGAATAGAATGAAAAATAGAGTCCTTCCAAAATGTGCAAGCGAGGACTTTCAGCATTTTCTTCTTTCTTCCCAATCACCCTTCACCAACTTTGTCACATCATGAGCCAGAAAGAGTCACACAAGACACCCTCTAAAAAGAATTCCTGGCTATGTCCTTGCTGCTATAGTTCCTGCTGAAGTTATGTGTATAGGAAGTTAAGTTTTGATATAACCTTCCATGTGTTTCACTTGTCTTCCCAGCTCTGGACTTTTCCCAGTGGGAGCAAACATTTTGGTCAGATTGGCGCTGCCAGAGATCTTGCTCCTGGTATTTATCAGATAAGAAAAAACTAATTTCCCATTTTGACCTTATGTCCACCAATTAGACATAGACCTGGGTGGATATGAGTGCTAATATGTGCTAGGCATGCAGAAACATGATGGAAGTAGGGAATGGTGAGGTCACAAATCTTAACCCAGAATTTGAAGAGGAAAGGACTGATTGTCTGGACATTAGGATGCTCATGAGCAATTGCATCAGTGCCAATAAAGTATGCATGAATACTGCTGCACATTGGGCTCTGTGTTTGAGAATAATGGTTGCTGATGGATATGTTGGATGAAGAGCTCAAGCACATATGATGGTGTTGCACTTGTCAACAGAAGAACTTGTCCAATGCTGCTTCTTTTTATTTTTTACTTTGTTGTTTCTCATAAGTGCAATGGCAGTTTCATCACAAAATATTGTGCAGGAACATCTTTGAAAGTGAGTGGGCATATGACCCCTCCCTTAAGATCTTTTTGAAAAAAAAAAATCCCTTGATTGCCCCCCCCCCCCCCATGGTTCCTGCACCCTTGACCCTATCAAAGAGTACACTTGGGAGAGAGAATTGTGTTCAGTTACTTTTTTGATCAACTGAGGAATGAGAAGCACAACTTAATTCATGTGTAAGAGTATGAGGCAGGTAAAGGAAATTGAACAAAGCAAACCTGGCTAATGAGACTGCCCTTTCCTTGCTGCAATCTATCTTGTATTTTACAGCTCAGGGGGATATTAGTGCTCTGGGATGTAAAAAAGTGTCAACCCTACCATATACAGTCCCTGTTCAAAGCAATAGGGACAGTGGTATTTTTTTAAAGGAAATATTTTCCCTCCCCAGCTTAAAATGTTTCAAATGGCACATAATAACATGGGCAAAGGAAAGGATCTTGGATGTTCAGAAAGGGCAAATTCAAGCACTCGTCATGACAAGAGGTTATTCAGTATGCCTAATAGCTCAAATGGTTGGTGTGTCAAAATCAGCAGTTGACTGATTTTGCCAGAAGCTGAAGGCCAGGATGGCATTTGTGAACCTCAAAAAGCAACACTGCTTCAAGAATTGATGCAGAATGAAGCGGGAAGATAGACGAATCATTACAGTTGTGAAAAAGAACCGTCAATCAAGAACCAGTTGCTTGTTGATTAAGGCAAAAGGCAGTGTTACAAAATATTGGGATTTTCGTGTGTACAACATCATTGAAATTATATTGAAAGCACAAATATAAACAAACAGTATTCCGCTCTATTTTCATCATAAAAGATGTGAGTTAAGTTCTGCATGTCTCAATAACCAATTACATCACCAATAAATTGGTGAAAACTAAGTTTGCATGAAAATTTCTGAGTGTCCCTATTGCTTTGAACAGGGACTGTACTCTCTGAAATCTGTTATTTGCTTCAATATCTGTTTTGTTGGAAAATAAAAAGGTAATGACCTTTCCAAATTTTGTTTCCAGAGAAACCATGGGAGAACCCCTTCAACTTCCTTCTTGAATACTCCAACCAGTTTCTCCTGGACTTCTTCTGGATGAATGGTTAGTGCCGCTGCAAATGGATGCCATAAGCACAGCTCAACATAATCACATCAAAGCCCAGACATACTTAACTGAGCATATGTCTGCTCTCATGGGTTTGCACTTTTGCTCTTCGGGGGTTGTGTGAAATTTTAGTGAGATTCTTTGCTGGAGGCAGGAATCAGATGTAGTGAAGCTGTGTGCTTATTGAAGTAGGTTATCTTTTGCCTCGTTTCTATCATCCATAGGTCATGAAGTTCAGTCTGAAAGATTGCTTCCTTGGTACCTTTGATACAACTTCCACAGGTGTGTAGACAACAAGCACCCAAACTCAAAGTATGCCTTTATTCACAAAGGATTGAAGAAAGAAGGGAAGGAATGGAGTCCCTGAAGTTTCATCCATTTCAGTGTGAGTACTTCAAAGATCCAGGAGCATATGTTTGGGATCTTTGTGTTCTTATGACAATTCATTGCAGACATTTAAGTCACATGCATCTTTATTACAAATCTGCACTTTGACAAGATGCCAATTGTTACAGTTACCTTCTCATGAGGACATTGAAGGGGCTGGGATGATTTCATTGGATAACAACTTGGCCCAAACAAATCCAGTTGGGTAGACTGGATGAATGCCCTTTAAAAAATCCTTGTTGTCAATTGCAATTCATGAATAAGAATCTCTAATTAAGATTGTGAGCCACTTCATGGAGCTTGCATAATTTCTTTCCCATTGGCTAGCATTTGCCCTACAAGGAGATGCTCTAATTTCAGAGCACTAAGTCTTTGTTTCAGTGAAACTATTTGTGGATTACTTCCAGCGATCTATGCATGTTTTTAGTGTTTCTTAACCCTGCAACTACTATTATGAGTCCAATGGACCCTTTTACAAAAATTTAGTCATTTGTGTAGGCTGTGCTGTGAACCTGTAAGAGTAATTAGACAAGGTATTTTGAAGAGATTTCATCTCAAAGAGTTAAACATATGACCGTTCAGGGTCTGGTAGTTCCAGGGGTAAGACTGAATGAGATTGTAAGGTGGCTGGTATTAAAAACAACCTACAATTGAAAATTCCACTAGCTATCTTAGAGCAATAACTACTTTTTAAAAATTTTGATTATTGAGGTATCAATCTTGTCTGTGCTGGTTGGTGCTTTGTGGTTCTCAAGTTTTGTAACTGTTTGTAATTGTTTTATGCATATTTAGTTCATAAATTCATGAGACACTTGTCCTGAAGCTGGGGATTCACCCTGACAATTCCATATGGAATGGCAACCTATAAGTTATCTAATTACTGCTGATACTGTCATGAAAAAAATTTAATTAGAGGTTGATTTGCTTATTGGAAAAAGAATTCCATATTAAAAGGGATTGTAAGGTTCAAAAAAGGAGGTTGTCTAGGATTTGTTTGAGTACAATGGTGCACCTTATCAGGAATGGTGATTGCTCAACATTTGATCTCTCTCACCATGGATCAAGGAAGTGATGATAGCTAAAGAAGAATTAAATTAGTCATACAATGTCTCTTTCCTAAACTGGCAACACTCCAGCTTTAAACTTTATACATGCCAAACAGTTAGACAGATTATTTAAACTTTTAAGGGTGTGTCAATGAGAAGTATTCCAGATTTTTCTTCCCCCATTGCATGCTCATGGGGACCAAAGTGAGACAGCATTTCATGATCAACAGGGAAAATAAAAGTTTCCTTCATTTTGGTGTACTTTGCAGGTCAGTGGAAGAGGAGAGAATGAAGTGTCCTGCCATTCATTTGCCATCAGCAAGAACTCTAGCTTGAGTCATCACTTTCTATATGAGAGGATCAGTTTCCTGAGTGAACAGAAGAGGTTGAATGTGACCAATGCAGTTTTGCACAAGCAGTGTCCTTATCCTGGAGATCCTTCGCTTGTGTATCTTTGTCAGGTTGTGTTGCCCCTAGACTTGGAACATACCTCAACTTATTCCCTGGCTTCATTCCTTCAATCAAGTGTGAGAGCCTCCAGATCACCTGAGGGACTGTTCTGCAGAAGAGGAAAAAGACAGTGGTCATGTACTCTCATGCTTCATGACAGCTTCCCATGGTGTACCATCTTCTCATAACCACTTCACTCTTCTGTCTCACAGTGCTGTGTGTTCTTTAATAGGGGTCTTCATCCAGAGGAGTAAAGTGAACTGCTGCTACCTACCTGTGTTGTCATTAGGTATAATAATATAGGAAGTCGATTCAGATGTTTAATACAAGTGGTGATCAAAAAAAGTTTCTGCCCTGAAGAATGGAAGAAATAGGAAGCCCTGTTTCAGGAATGGGACAAGTTCAGGGAGGTGATGAAACATATTTTATTTTTCAGCATCAGTCTATCACATTCCCTTATATCTCAGGGCAGAAACTTTAGGGTCACCTCTCGTGTATGTGCACCTCATTCACCCATGTATGTGCAACTATGAAACATTATAGGGAAAAATGTGCACAAAAGTAGTTCAAATTACCCTGGTGCACCTTACCTTTGGTCAATCCACCAGTTTGCAAGGAAGATGCTCTCTCAAATAACTGCCTTAGAACACTGGGAAATTCCCTCCTTCCTCAACCTAGAACAGGAAATTCAATCTCATAACTTATTAATTTTCATAATTCGCCATCAATTACATTGGGTATTCACCCTGATGCTTTAAAGATCCATTCGCACTAGATGCTATATATAGCCTGAAACGATATTGAATAGAATTTCACTACCTGGTCTGTGGTCAAAAGTGGCAATGAAATTAATTGAAACCGATCTGTTGACTCTTTTTGGTGAGTGAGATAAGGCTCAGTCGTCTCACCATCTTGAGCCATGTTCCATTACCATAAGAATGAAAGATAAGAGGGGGCAGGAGCGACCTCATCATAGTGCCAACTAGGACTGTCACGGCGACAGTTTTAGATGCAACGATTCATCGGCAAAGTATGCAATCATAGACGGTGAATAATGTTGAGGAACGAGCAACGGAAATAGTCTCGAAATAGAAATAGTCCCGGTGCCCTTCAGAATCCGCGGTCTCACGAAGGGGAGGGGCTGGGAGCCATCGCAGCTGGAAAAAAAAAAAATCGGCCTTCGGAATGTCTTCCCGGCCATTCTTACCAGTATTAGCATTTTCCCTTTCGTTTTCCGGGTAGCACAGGGTCCCAATCAATTACGGATTTTGCTTGTGGCACTTTCCTTTCATCTGCCGATCCATCACGATGACCCGAGAAGCCATCAATCGTGACTCGGCCCCAGTGCCAGCATGAAGAATCCCATGCACTCCTTGATAAAATATGTTGTACCTCTTAATTCATCAATCTTCATCGTCCGACGACCAAAAAATTAAATCTCTCAGCTTCTCCCCCGTTTTCCCTAAGGTGGAAATAATCAAGCTACCGAAGTGATGGGACCTTGGACGACCTCGTTGAGAAGTCCGTCCTCCAAGGGGTCCGTCGTGATCTACCAACAGCAATGAATATTCATAAACTTCTGTCTCGCTACCCCATGCAGACGTCATGTACCGAATATATACAAGTTAGTAGCGAATTGTACTCTGATATCTTCCCGATTGGCTTATTCTTTAATTTTCACTTCACTTACCATGAAAGACCTACGAATCCTNCCCATTGGCTACGGCACTGAACCGAACAACGGACTGACACAGCACCGCATGTGCAGCATTATCAGAATCGATAGTTGAAGTCGAAAACCTTCCCGACGGAGTCGAATGAAAAAAAAAGAAATCCTCGAGCGCATGACGACGGGAATCGGCAGAGAATGGGTGGGAGAGGAACCAAGAAAGAAAATTGTGAGCAGAGTATACGGCGTCTGGCCTCGCCCTTCTTTCCCCGAGGCCGCGGTTTTCCGCGATCCCCTACACCGATACGACCAGAAAAGTTCATTATCGTATCCGTCCTTAACCGGCTCGAACAGACAACCGGCGGAAACGGCCTATTTGGCAGAACGTCCTTGTGCCGTGATTCCCGGATTTTGAACAGAGGAGTAGGGAGGATGTGGGAAATAATGCAAGGCGCATTATTTTTGTCCTCCTATATTTATTGAATTATTTATTCCATATTTTCTACTCCTCCTCTAAATTTGGAAAATCTGGAAGTTGGTTACTAATGTAATTAGTAATTTTCTATTAAAATTTTTCAATTTTCGAACGGTTTAAATTGAAGCTATTAACCGAATTAAGAATTAACCGAATGGAAACATCGGGACCAGAAAGCCTCTAAGTTAAACTAAGAAAGTTTGAAGCAAAAAACAAACTCAGGGCGGGAAAGTATATCGAACGCAATACGATTAAATGGACGACCTTTTTTTTTTTCCCACGTCCAACTCAAAGTCCGATGCTGCCAGTCGAGCAGACGATTCGTGCCACGATGAGCTAATTGTGAAAAGCAAGAATTCATGAGCATCTGCACCAACATTTGATGCACTAATAATGATGAGTGAAATCGTGAGACGATACCGCCATCCTTCCACTCTTTCCGACCGAAGACTGGATGGAGGCAGACCTCGAGCTCCCGGCACAGCGAATCCGAAGGCGCAGCGTCCTCTCCGCTGGACTCGGATGCAAGCTCGTGCCGAGCAGAATGGGGAGGCGCTCTGAGCGAGGCGAGGCTCGAGGTCGTACGGTTAAGGGTGGAGTCATATCTTGTATCGATGCGGAATAATCGGAATATGAGGCTGTTCTTATTAGAGGTGCCGAAGGCGAGTTCTAAAAGTTACGTTGAATAAATTAAAAAAATATATTTTGATCAGATTTAGAGAAAACTTGAGGCGTCCAACCCTGAGACAAAACTCGTAAGTACCTTCGATGAAGTAATAATGTGCTTTTCGAATGGGAATGCATGACAACCTGACATGAATAATAGATAAAACGAGAAAGACGAACTGGAGTGCCGTATGATTGTCCGAAGGCAACATTTAGAGATATTGTATGCAAGCTAGGATGAGGAATAAGCGGTCTGTAAGCCCAAGACGACGGAAAAATCGTGCACTTGCTGAAGGGCTTGGCGATTAAATGAATTGCACTTAAAGGAAGCAATTAACTCGAGTTGCATCGCGGCACTCGTTTCCTTTCCCGCTTTCAAGAGAGCCTTCGAGGGTGAAAAGAAATTTCTTCTTCGTGCCATTGCCATGCAGTAAATGGACGAGTTTTGTATTTTGCGGGACTTTTTGATGTTTCCGTAAATCTTTGATATCACGAGGAACCGAGGCGTCGTGATAACTGGGTCGATACCCGAGCAGGTCCGTTTTGCTCCCTGAAACGACCGATAACCGGACCAAAACCCAGTCGCCTCGAATTTATGCGGTTCACGACCGAATTCCTCTTCGAACCATGACATTCCAAAGGTCAGGCTAACGGAGCCGGCCATCAAGCGAGTCGCACAGCAGAAAGTAAAACCATCACGAATCGGCGAACACACGTGCAATAATAGCGATACCATGGCAAACTCGAGCCAACTTCGACTCACCCCATCTCTGAAGTGCGACACGCAGAACGCGAACTACCTCGCGAAGCAAGTCAGACACCTGTATCCAACCTCCATTCACGCACGAAAGACGACTGCGTGTGCGTGGAAAGCACAGTCAGGTCCGTTCCCCGCCCCCCCTCCTGCGAAGCATGTATAAAAACGCATTCAACTGTTTTTCCCTTTTCCCGTCCCGACTCTCCTTGGCACGACTAGACCATACTAAAAGACTGGTATGCTTTATAATGCAAACATGCTTCAGTGTTCCAGGTGGGGAGGACTGGGGTGCGGCGAGACACTGGATTTCCTGGTACCGTTAAAGATGAAGTTGCAAGCAGATCGACTGGCGGACTCGTCGCATCTGCATGGGGGTTTCTTGCAATCCTGCGTCAGCCTGGGCAGAAATAATAGATGAATTTTCACAATTCAGTGCCTTGTGTTATTGAATTGACTCAGACCAAATATGTACTGCGGGCTTGGCATCATTCATCAGTCTGCGCCCTATTCTAGATTATTCATTGCCTTCTTTATTCCCTTTGACATTGATATGAGCTCATTCCAGAAAACCAAGCTATTGAAAAAAGAGGCATTTGTTTTATGTTTTAGTCTTCTACCCAGTAGTGTCTCCCAATCCGATTGCACAAAGCAATATTCGTTGAATTCGGTCTTGCATCCCTGGTGGCACGTGTCATTGTGTCCAGGAAGGACGGTAAATAATACCATAAGAAAGCATTCTTCCCTCAATCTGAATCGTATTTATTACTTGACTCCAATACTGATACAAACAAAAACAAACTTCATATTCTAAGAAATAACTGACAAGAGGAAGGAAAGTGGAGATGGAGGCCGAAATGGTCTGTACATCTGCTGGAGGCATGAATGGCTTCATTGCTAATCCATGATATGAAGATAATGAACAAAGCAAGAATAGATAGAGAAAACAAGATTTGGCACTTGGAATTTGAGAGTTGAGTGGAATCCAGCAAGAGCGAGAGTCGAAACCTCGTGCAATTTGAGACAAATCCCTGGTATTGCAAAAAGTCAAAGATAGAAAGAAATAGGGAAATAAGGAAAGGGTGTGGAATCCAAGCAGTATTAACCATGTCAACACCCCTCTAGAATTATTCATTCCCTTTTACACATACCCCAATTAATTTCAATCCTCCATAAATCAAACTTCTTTGTCCTTCTGTACAGAACTTGGGGGAAGCAATAATAGGCAAATAAGATCTGACTAGTGATGAGCTCTAAGGACTGATTTTTTTAGGTGCTGGTGTGATTTTTTTTTTTTTCTCTTCAATGTCTAAATTATTCTGTACACTGGGTTCATGTCAGCTGGTATGAAGAGAGAGATAGAGATGACTATCCTGGAAGGATTCTCTGCCAACAACCAGGGTTCTAGGCACCAAGGTTAGCTGTAGTACTTTGGGACTGGTTCAATTACTTCAACAGCAAGCCAGTTGCTCTTATCCACCAATAATCCTTTACAAGTCAAAAATCTCCTCTTCTATAGATAATGTATGCTCTGCATGAATCTAGGTGGAAAATATGTCTCATTTCAGGGATACACCTTATTCCATGAAAGTCACCTTGAATGCTCAAGGGAAGAAAGCCTGTCTGTGAGCATAAACCACACTGCACTCTTTTATGGACCTGTCTTGGTGTGTTTGTCATATGTACAAGGATGATGCAAGATCTGATGAAAGCCAGCTTCCGATTTGTATACTCCCACCGACACACAAAGAGAGAAAAAATCAAAGTGGGACTAGGGATACCAAGCCTTTGAGAGACTAGTGCAGACCAAAAAAAAAAAAAAAGAAACTCCCTTGGAAAAAAAAAACATGTGACTCACACAAAGAAACACACACAACATCTTTCATAATACAAACACTGGAAGTAGTAGGAAAAATACACTTCCACACAGTGTGACTGAATCATCTCTTATCTTCATTTCTCCGGGTTAATGGGGAAGATGATCATCATCCCTTGAAAAATACTCCACAATGGCTTCTGCTTTGCTTCTTCTTTTGCAGGGTCCTTACAAGTACATATCACAATGTGACTGATAACCTCAATGAAAAATCAAATATATCATAGTATAATTATATCACATCTCTCAGAAAAGAGAGAGAGAGAGAGAAAGAGATACAGCATCTGCATCCAGCAGAGAAAAAGATAGAGAAAGAGGAGATGGTCTATGAGATCATGCCTAACTGAGAAGGGGTGCATGGGATTTTTTTTACCCTTTCGTTCCCTTTTTTTTTGAGGTGCCGTACAATATAAATCCTAGGCCTAGATGTGCTGTATGTGTGTGTGAGAATATGGAAAAAAAAGAGAGAAAAAGGGTTTAGATTTAGAAGTGGCAGTTATCATTACCTGTCCCTGTTACCTGGGAAATCCAAGTCAAGATTATACTGAACACATGTACGAGGACTGTTGGGCTATTTGTGTCACGACATCAAAAGAACCAGCTAGAAGCTTCTATGATCAAACTCCCTAGGTGTTCCAGCCACCCGGTCTTGCTTCCAAAGCACCCATCTCACAGGTTAGAAGAGAAAAGAGATATTTCTTTGGCTCATATCCCCTTTCATCCAAACAGGCCCAAGCTCTTCTGTTCATTTCATAATCTCACACTGATGTCTCCTGTTGCATGCACAGATACTTTGTCAAACCTGGGGTGGGACAGAATGAACTCAATCACTCAGAGATCAGAGGTCCCACTGAGAGCGTGTTCGGTGACAGACAGGCAGAGAGACTCCAGACGTGTGTTGAGATCAGAGTCTGTCGGGGACAGAGGCTCGTCAATGTTCAGCGATGAGAACAGTGATGGACATGGGCGGGCAATCGGTGCAGACTTGGTGCGAAGTAGAGTCACGTGAGGCCGCAATGGCTACAGAAGAGAGCAAAAGAAAATATCTGCTGACTACCAATTTCTTGAAAAAACAATTGGGTCTCCATATCAATGCAAGAATAATGCAGCTAGGATGCAAATATGTTCATGGCTGAGCTAATCCCATGAAGAAACAGAGATTAACAGTAAAATGGCAAATCAGAGAGTAAAAATTACATTGTAACTGTGAATGCCTAAAAACAATTATGCAATATGTATTGCAATCTAGTCACTGTGTCCTTACTTGGTTTCGGCAAGGAACACTAGATTTGTCTAGGGGCATTTAAAGAAAAATGGGTTTTGCAAACTTCCTTTGAAGGAATGAGTTGCTGGACATCTTCATGTAAATTACAAGAAAGCAAGCAATAAACAGTCTCTTCCAGCCTATGAGACCCTTCAAATAAAGTGAAAGAAAATCTTAAGATCAAGTAAAGAATATCTTGGGTTCTTTTCACATGAAGTTTCACAACTCTGAAAATCCTTGCTTCATTGGGGTCTTGCTTAACATAACAACAAATACTATTACAGCAAATACAACACTTTTTCTTATCCTGTTATGATGCAACATATAATACTTCCATGTCAAAAAATTAAAGCATGTGGTATATTTCAAGTACAATAACCACGGAAAGAAGCTGAACCTTTAAGGATAAAACTTGCTTGCCATAATATTATGAGTATGACAACTGTGTTTCTCATGCATCCACAGGCCAGCCTCTGCCTATACATCAAAGTTAGCCAGAGACATGTGATGTTACAAATAGTTTGCAGGAAACAGAAGTCAAACCTCAGTCCCCTAACCTCTTCCACTTTTATGCTTCTGGTTTCCAGAATCAAATCTAAGTCTGAATATCATAATAATAAAAATAATAAAAGTGAATGAATAAAGGCCTCATACCTCCTGTAAGCTGGGTCTTTTGGTGAGAAGCGAACACTGCTTGGAAGGAGTAAGGAAATTCGATGATGATGGAGGGCTCAGGATTCCAAAGGTCACTCCTTGACCAGGTCCACCATGTCCTTGATGCTGTGAAATGTAGGAGAAACAGGAACCAGATGGTGGTTTTCCTCGGACACTGTGAGCAAATTTGCCTCCTCTCAACCCATTGTATCGGTCTCCATAATGTCCATTCCATCTGAAAAAATGATCATGCATTTTAGGATTGACTGTACTGGAAAGGGAAGAATTCCCAAGAAAAGGGGAAGAGAAGCTGGTACCTCTTTTGAGACCTGCCCATGTAGAGCTTCTGGACCTGGACCTGCCAGGCACGAAGTCGCTTCTTATGATCATTACCAAAGGCCTCATGACTCATGACCCGATCACACAGACGCAGGTATGGCACAATGCAGTCTTCCACAGATGGACTTTCATCCACCAACACACGGGGGAAGGCTAATGAAATACATCAATAACCCAAACATCTAAGATTCTGATCTTTGATATACAAGGACTCAATGTCCTTTAGTTTAATAACAATTTCAGTCTTCTCAAGTTACTGGGAAACAAGATAAACTACAGTTTCAAACCATTTCTTTAAAGTTCTTGTTAATAGTTGACTGGAGATAAAT
Organism: Darwinula stevensoni; assembly: GCA_905338385.1. Lineage (NCBI taxonomy): Eukaryota > Metazoa > Arthropoda > Ostracoda > Podocopida > Darwinulidae > Darwinula > Darwinula stevensoni. Next base: position 19,812 of record CAJPEV010000412.1, read on the forward strand.
GATAAACTGAAACTGGCATCAAGTGAAACCAATCCTTAGGTAAAAGTAGACTCATTTCAGTTCAATCCCATGCTTTACAAATAGGTTAGAAAACACAAACTCTAGTTTAGATCCTGTTTAGTCAGTTGCAGTTAACGAAAACTGGAAAGAGGGCAGCTTTACTCAGGATTTGTCTAGTCAATGGGACAAAAACTAAACTGAAAAAGTGGTTTCATTTCATTAGCTTATTTCCAGCTTGTCTCCAGTTTGTTATTTGGAGATAAACTTAAACTAAAATGACTGACATGAAATCACTGATAGGCTTATTTGTAGGCTGAAAAGTCTAATAAAAACTGAAGCAAGAAAAGAAAGAAGATCTTAAGACTTAAGAGTTAAGACAGATATGAACATTTACTTCTGCTCAGAAGACTCATGAGTTGACCGGGGAGATCCCCTTCAGGAATGGCAGGTTCAGTTTCTGCTTCTCCTGCTTCATCCAACTGGACCCGGTGACTGTATGCTTTGATTGGAGTCTCCAGGATCCCCTTGAGCGTAGACAACACTGTACTCAGGCTCATCTCACCCGAGATCAGATCCTGTTCCATCTGGCGGACCTGAGATTGGCGTTGCTTGAGCCGATCGATGCTGAGCACCATCTTGTGGCGAGCACCCTTGGTCACCCCCAGGCTCTCTAGTTTCTCCTCTGTTAGCCCCATCATTTCCTCATAAGTCATATGAGCAAAGAGGTGCAGGTACTTGTGCAGCCGAAGGCTCTTGAGCCACATCGGGACATCCCGCATGCCTGAGCCCTCAGTGTTGAAGCTGCTCTTGGGTTCGTCTGCCTGAAGCTCTGTGCTCCCTGACGAACTGGACGATGAAGACATGGAGATATGGGAATTTTGAGGTGAGAGTGGAGCACGGGACAACTGGAGGGAAAGGGAGCGAGGTTTGGTGATTGTGGAGTCAATCTCGCCTTTCAACCAGTGACCGACGATTCCATTCGTGCCTGGGGTCAAACTGTTGCTCCGCATCACTCTCAACCCAGCCACAGTATACGAAGATCCTAAAAAAAATGATAAGGTATTTCCTGCTTATCCCCAAGTCACTTTTGCTGTAAAAAAAATTTATGAAAAGTGACAAACCATTTCCAGAATTGGAGAAGGATGATGGATTAGCAGTGGGTGATTCAGAGTGAGTGGATGTGAGCATGTGATGTCCATTCAGTGTGGGGCTGGGTGGACAGTGATGACCATTGGAGACTGAGACAGGTGAGATCAGATCCCCATTCGTGATTGATGGCCCTGGGTTACAACCATTTGGAGTCTGTTGAGAAGATCCAGGTGCTCTCCATGCATTTGAAGCTAATGGAGGTGGTGGAAGGATGTGAGCCAAAGCAGGGACCGGTTGCTGAAGCAATGCTCCTCCACCTTCCAAATGGCCTTCTAAATATCCCCACCACACGGTCAAGACTCTGTCCAGTAGAGAAAGAACAGAATGATAGATTGAAACGCAATAGCATTGTGGTTAAGAGACATCATTCAGAATCTCTAAAGTCACCCTTGGAAATACCACTAGTCTTGACCAGTTTGAACAAAACTAAAAAGGCACCAGAACTGGATCAATTAAAATAAATAAAATTTTATATTAAAATATAGGGCAAGTACAGGAAAGAGAACATATAATGGCATCTACCTCCACTGTGTTTCAAAGTCTCTTTATCAAGAAACTATATGGCAAGGGCATGCACAAATAAATCAAAGCGAAAAAATCTTGGAATGCCAAATTCTAATGCATGAGATGAAAAAACATTCAGCGAGGGATCCAAGAAAGATATCAATACTTATGCCTCTAAATATGGAACTAAATCCTAACACTTCACGTTTAATTTAATTTGAAACCGGAATATAATTTTTATCCCCTAGGCGCCGATCTGGAATTAATAGTCTTGCTTTGGCTGTTTCTCTTCCTCAGGATTTTCATCCTCGGGGAAAAGTTATTACCAACGGTGCTCAGATTTTTTGTCCCAGATGGTCAGGGAGAGTTGCTAGGGCCTGCAGGGCAGGCATGGGACCTTCACTGTTTAAACTTGGGTCTGTTCCCAGGTATTTTTACGCACAAACCACATGTTCACAAACTGACAGCAGTAAAGAAAGACACATAACCTTAGCTGTTGTGCTACGGCTATTAGAAACCCCTAACTTTGCCCCCCACATTTTCCTAGAAATTAAAAAAAGCAAGGAACGGTGCGAGGGGTATTTTTCTCAGCAGGGGGTTGGCAGTAGGACCTGCTTCAACTACTCCCACCAATTTTTTACTTCGGAAATTACCGGTTTTTTCTCCGCGTCGAACCGGGGCTAATAAATTGCAGATGCCATTTAGGATGCGCAACTCATATCAAATCAGGATTCGGGATTGGCCATCCGGAAAAAATAATTAAATTCTGCAGTGCCATGCCAACTTTCGTCGCAGCATGCCACTCCTAATGAAATGAATAATTTATTGGTGGTTCAGCAAGAAAGTCTCTGATTTCAATATTTGTTGTTATAAGTGAATGCCATGCATGTTTCATTAGATATCAAATATGATATGGTTTTGAACCCTGGGCCTTAGATTTTGTCTTCCGCCTCTTGAGTAATACAAGATGCATCCTCTAAGCAAGTGGATGTAAATTACTACAGTATTCTAAGGATCTAAACCGCTCTCCTGCTGTTCAAATGCTGACAAAGCGTGTGCATAACATATTGCCAGTAGTTAGCAATTTCTGTATTTTTTTTTACCCCCTCCTTATTTCCCAATCAAATAAAACTCCTCACTTGCATTGAGACCTATCATTAATTTCTGCCTTTCATTTAATCATCCCCCATTTGCTATCATATGGTTCCCAGGCACGCATGGATGAAGACAACGAGGAGTCACCTCAAGCAGCTGGGGGGCATTTAGTGCTGGAGGATGATGGATGGAATAAACAGACACCTGAGCCCAACCTCGGAAGAGGAACTCTCCCTTCCTCCTCAACTTTTCAATATTGGCCTTCAAAAAATCAGCATGTCATCAGGACATGCCGGATGTTAGAACTAAGACTCACCTCTTCTCATCATTTGATATGGCTGGGTGATTGAGGCAGCAAAGAAGCAGCTGCTGGAATTCCTCGTGCTGATCTCCTGTCTCCTTGCAATGAAGGAACACCTAACAAGAAAGAGAGAAATTTTGAAAATTGGGAAATGACAAGTTCCAAAACTCTGCTTGGAATTTTCATCTCTGTATAAATTATTTCATGGCTCCACAACCCTTTTTCCTCAAATGAAATGCCAACGGCGAGGCTGATGCAATTACGCCATTCTCCATCATAGATGACATCTCTCAAAAGTTCTTTCATGAGCTTCTCACACAGGGAAGCCTTGCCGCAGAAGCAATCCAATCTACGGCTAAATTAAAGAGCCGCCTCTCTTCTTTCCTTTGTACACTATCACACAAAGACAAGAAACAGCCTACCTGAAATTTAGACCAAAAATTATGTCGTAGCATAATTTCTTCACATTAACCTCAGAGGAACTATTAGCTTTCAAAGGTTCCAAGCGGCAATGCCGACTTCATGCGATGTAAAGAGAGGAGCTGGTACCTTATGGAGGAGCTGGAAATACTGCATTTTGGCCTCGGAGTTCCCAGGATGTAGGAGCGGCAGATGTGAGAGGAGCTGCGACACCAGTGAGGACATCCCTTCACCATGCAGCGAGCACAGGAAAGCTATCCACAGACAAAAGAACAAGGGAAAATAAAATATAAAATAAAGAGCAGGTAATTTAGGTTGGGAAGTTCATTGAGGTCTAGGTCTCCGGTGCATGACTTATTGGCTGCATTCGCCAAGTGCTAAAAAAAAATTAAGGGGGGAGGAGCATCCGACAATCCCAGCCACAAAAGCATGGCTCAATTCCAAAAAAAAAAGCTGTCGCATGAGTGGGTGGAAACCTTTCATGGACGGTCCGGACCCAAGAAGTAACTTGAACGAGGCAACACTAACGGTTTCATCGCTCAATTCACCACCACCCACGTCCTCCTCATCTTATTCAGCAAGGGACTTTGAGAAAAACCAGTTTTTCCACCTTCTGGGCGGGTAGTTGATTGCGTTCATCATATGCAAACCGAGCAACGACAGGGCGAGCCAATCACAAAACCGGATCCAAACTTCTTGGTAAAAATTTATGACAACGGGAACCTGCCACTCGGTAAAGGGCCGGGCAATGGCGAAGAATAAAGTGGCTTTAAAAAAAAAAAAAAAAAAAAAAAAAAAAAAACAACAAAAAAAAAAAGAAAAATAGCAAATGGGGGATGATTAAATGAAAGGCAGAAATTAATGATAGGTCTCAATGCAAGTGAGGAGTTTTATTTGATTGGGAAATAAGGAGGGGGTAAAAAAAAAAGCAACAAAGGGAAGAGGAAGAGGAAAAGGAAGAAGAAAAAAACGTGGGTGGAAACAGTGAGAGATTGACAGGAAGGAAGCCAGGTGCATGGGGTCCCTCTCTATCCCTTTTCTTTTGTTCTCGTCCGTTATTCGATACAATCGAGTCATTAAAAGCCCACGACAGTAATTAGGGATCCTCTTGATGCCCTCGGGGCTGGCACATGTCACGACTCAACGTCATACCTATTATCGAAAGAAAATAACGCAAGTGGGAAAGAAAATGCATAAAGAGAAGGGGGGAGACAGACTTTCACCCAGAACGGACAATGGCGAAGCCTTACTTTTCGCCCAATTATGTTTCTCTCACGAGGAGACAGGAGTGTGTGACGACGATGATTACGAAAACGGAGAAAGGCAGTCTAGGGGTGATGGGGGAAAAATAAGAAAAGGAGGCTGACTGAACTGACCACGAGGTCATTCGGCCGTGATTCCCGTATCATCAGTCGGAAAAAAAAAGGAATCTTCTCATTCCCCTCCCGTTTTTTTCCCCTTCCCCTTTCTTATCCTAGTTTCCAATCAATTACCGAAGCTCCCCTCCATCGATCACTGCGTGTAGGGCTCAGCCTCAGCACATTGGACACACCAAGCCGTACGTCTCCCCGTGGAATGTGTTTCCCCCTTGCCTTCAGGGACTTTCTTTATCATGGAACCTGCGCTATCTCCAGGCCCTGTCAAAGCAACTCCCAAGCAAAGAAACTCCGAAGCAAAGCAACCCAACTCGGCAGCTCTTAATGAAATTTCAAACCGAAGCACGGTCATGTACTAACTGACTTATCTCTGGAAGGAGAGATAAGGGAGGAGTGGAGCAGATTATCCTAGCTTTGACGTGAAAGAAGGAAGCGATCCAAAGACACCCTTGTTTTCCCTCTCTCTCATAAGTAGTAAGGAAGATGGATTAGCCCCCGAATTACACAATCCATTATGGGATCTCCGGTCCGGAATGAGCAGGGATCCGAAAATTGAACATACGGATTCCCTCTAATGGAGAAGAGAGAACAAAACAGGCCGACGAGACACACTAAATCTCTGGCCCTGACAGCAGCAAACCAAAAAGAAAATAACCTCCGATCGTGTCCATACTGGGGAGCCCGACAGGCCGCAAAAAAAAGCAAAGTGACCTTCTCTCTGGTCGATATCGGGACATGAATCAAATTTACGACCATATGACGATTCCTCGTATAAAAAGACCTGGATACATGCTGGGACTTGGGACGGCACGCGGCATGGCACAAAAGACCCCTATTTACTGTATCATCCCGATACAGATGGATTTATGAAGAGATCCATGTCACATTTACATACACATTCAGACACATAAATGACCCACATATGGGTCATTCCCTTTTCAGTCGAGGGGGATGTACAGCCCATGGGTGCGAGTGTGTAAGGCACCTGTCTACACTCCCATGGAGTCACCATACCTCTGTATGGGACCACAGAAAGTAGGTTGGGGATGGGAGGGACAGGGCCCCCTTGTCCCCATGATAACATGGGACAATGTACACTGGGGGGAGGGGACAAAGGCCTGATAATATGCACCTTCACACATTTCATGCATTGGTATACCAGCGACCTGACGGGTCTGTAATTGCTGATGAGTGAGCCATCTCACTTCCCCTGCAATGACAGGACGTTTCATTAGTAATATATTTTCTAGATATATATTTTCATAGTTCAGCGAGATTCCTTTTCATAGAACAAGCTGGCTGGAACAAACAATAGATAAAAGAATGATGTGAAGATCCAACTGAGAATTTCCTTCCGCACCAACCACAAACGAGCAAGACATCTTTAAGCAAATTTTTTCAAGATTAGACATCTCATATTCGCTCATTCCTCATCAAATGGATTCCAACCAAAATGTTGTTCTTGTATGCAATAAATTTGTGGGATTCTGCAAACATTCCTACATTTACATCAATGACTGTTATGGAGTTAGACCCATACTACTGGCTTCTTCCTCAATTTTTCCTCAGTTCCAGCACCATATTTGAAACGCTCTCCTGCTCTCATCCTCTATTCATCAAGCGCTAAATAATACATATTCTCCCATTCAAAGAAGATTGGCTGTCAGAATAATCCGAGTGGCAAACGAAGGAAGGGGCTCTGGTCCGATTCGCTCACGAACGAATCTAGACAAGAGCCCCAGAAATCCAACTAGACGCTTAATGCAGTTCTAGCTTTAACGAGAAGCGAACACGTGTTTCCACCATTAGCCCAGAAATCGGAGTACTGAAAAAGATGGCTCTTGTGCTGGTCTCTTTCTCTTATTTCCAGTCCAGATAATACCGCCATGAAACGATCAAATCCAAACTACAGCACACGCATCTGCAACAGCTTTCCCATACTCTCCCGAATGAAAGAGTGGTTTTGCTGAAGACGTCTTATCGGCGAACAAAGCCGGGCGATGAAAGTTGAACCTGATTTTTCCTCCCTTTCTTCTTCTCGTGCCATTGACGGCTGCAGATACGTTGAAGCATTGAGATGCATATCGAAAGCTGGGTTTTAAGAAGGCGTGAAGTCATGCGTAACTGAAGAAGACCCAGACGAGACGAGACGAGGAGACACCTGGCAGGTGCCTCGGGGTGACGGGGGTAGCCTCGCAATGCCTACCATGCGAGGCGACGAGGTGTACCACCAAAGTACTTTGACTGGAACGCTATTAATCGCTCTGATTCCCCTTCCCTTCTTCCCTTCCGGGGAAAACGCGGTCTGAGAGGGATCTGCGTTGCAGGAACACGTTTCGACCCAGGAAGTTGCAGGGAGAAGGGGGAGACGAAACTTCCGTCAGCATTCTCAAATGTCCCTGGAGGGTTCCACGGGCGTGAAAAACACTCGGATCAGCAAGGAAGATACGACCAAGGTCGCGGAATCGGTGTCTCAATCTTACTTAATAAGAGCCTGAAACGGGGAGAGCAGGAATCATTAAGAGAAAAAGGACCAGGGAAGGAGGGGAGGGAACAGGAGGGGATGAAAGGTTCATAGACCCCCTCGCTTAGTGTCCCCCTACCGGAAAATTTGGCAGGGGACCAAAGGTCATTTTCAGAAAGATGGAGGGGAGGAAAGCTGATCACCTGGGTGAGGGGAGTGTCTCTCTCTCTCTCTCCCCCACCCTCCTCTACACATTTGGCACTACATAAGACCTCTTCAACACTACGACAGGAGTCTTTTAGGGGGGGACAACCCCATCTGTGTGAAGTGGTTTCAAGGGGACTCAGCTCGACAGAGGAGCTAATTCTCCGTAACACATTGGTCACAGCTAAAGTACACATTTATTTCCGTCTCCATGGCGACGGATGAAAAATTCCCGGAGATCTGTCCTCCAAGAAAATTGGGTCAATAATGGGCGTTGGTGTCAGCTCTTCCATAATGAAAGTGCCCACACGTCTAGCATATTCCCGAGGTGTTTCTCTGCCTCCGTGCCTCAACCCCCGCAGAGGAATTAGGTATCTTTCCATGAAAGGGCTTGTCTCCTAACGCGTCCTCCCACTACAGAAAATCGATTCCCCCATACCTACCCGCATGGAAACGGGGTATCAACCTCTACCCAGGTGTGCCAGACGACAATTATTATTACCGGCAGGGGGAGGAAAAGGAGCACGTGGGGCACAAACATCGACGTGCATCCCACACATACTCTCTGTCGCCATTAATTGATGACTTATCGACCTGGAAAAACTCTCCTGGTGGGCCCCGCGGACTCCGTGAATGTTATCGAGGTTGGCCATCAGGGGCATATGGGAACAAAACAGATTCCTCTCTCTTTCTCTTCCAAGTACCAACACTAGAGGAAGGAGAAGAGGAGCGCCGTCGTCATGAGGTGCATGTCTAATACACAGCACAGGCGTGACTCGTTAAGAAAGGTTTTTTCTTTTTTTTTTTTACATAGCTGAGACCCCGGGAATTTCAATGAGCTCTCTCCTATTGATGGATTGATGAGAGCCGGGTGTATAAACCTCATTCCTTCTCCCTCCCCCAAACATTCAATTTGCATGCCACCGAAAATCTTGTCTGTCACCCACAACGACACCAGTCAAGGGCAAATTTTGGGCTTTACTCCGTCCCCCAGAAAAAGGAGAAAAAACGGAGAGCAATTAGTATTGATTATGAGGCTCTCATTAGGCTTCGAGCACGACAGGAACTGGGTGTGTAATTTCTACCCTTGCTGTGGCAGGTCTGAAAAACGAGAAGCATACACGGGTAGAAATATCCACACAGGATAAGGAAAGGGAGAGAGGGGAAAGGAGCATTTCGAAACGTTGCATGTCAACCCCGAGCCTCATTACGCGCAGAGGGTGGTGTATAAAATGTATTCGCGTTCTATTCTAATTGGCACAATGCTGGACGGTAATTCTGTCTGTGGCAGGTCCAGTTCCTTTTTATGAGAGGACGGGCGTTAGGAGAACATTTAATCTCATCTCGATAGACCTCATAAATTCACCAATCGTAATTCATTCCCATACGCGAGACGATGTCTAGACTATCTGGCATATGGAGCTCCGACAACATGCATTCAACCAGATGATTTCTAGGGAAAATCCAACTCATCATGAGGGTAATAGGATACGCAGTTTCACGTTGAGCAAAGGGGGGAAAAGGATCGACTCGCATTCTTGTACTTCTTTCCACCCTCCTGGCCCTAGTTCAGTATTGATCAATCGAAGGCCTCTTATCACATGGATAAAGAGGAGAGAAGATAATCCCTTTCCCATGAAGCGAAAGAACTATCGGGGCTTCTCGGAATCGTAACGAGGATAAAGGGAATCCTCGTTTGAAAGAACATTGCGAGAGATACCCTAGTGGGAGAAGAACGAACCCATGCTCATGTGAATCAATCCATCTCCTCTCTTAATTGTTTACTACGAGACAAGATGAGGGCGATAATTGATCTCCTCCGAGTGTATACACTAATAACCCTTTCCCACGATCCGAAGGGAAAACAAACTCCAGGCTCTTTCGGTACCGAGAGAAAAAAAAAAACCATTGGCGTTCGTGACCGGAATTATTTCTTTGGGGCAGGAAGTAGGACTATGACAGGGGAATGAGTTGAGTTTTTCCCCTCTTTTCTTTGACTTCTACTTCTTTCTTTCGCCTTTCCTCCTCGAGGTCAGCGAGCTGCGACCAGCCAGAACAGAAACGGCTCGAGGAACCCCAGAGGGAAAAAAGGCCATTCTGGTGCTTGGGAATCAATGTCACGGTCACAAATTGATACCTAAATCCACTGCACCGTGCGATATAAATGACGCCAGAGAACAAAGCGTAGCCCTGTTCCGGGAATACGAAAAAAAATTTGAAATCACCTGCTGGATTCGATGAAATACATGAATACAAAACTCCGCCAGTGCAACAATAGAGACGCAGGGTTTCCGAGAGAGGTGACAAAGAAGAGATTCATCACTTCTCTGGGAACTGATATATTAAAATGAACGAAAGAACAGTAGGACCCCACGTGCCAGGCATTAATTGTCATCATAATGATGGCAGTGACGGGGGTAATAACAGGTCGCGTGTACGTCCTTCCTCCCCCAGGGGGTCATTTTTAAATGTCGGGAAGAATCTTGTCGAGTCATGAAACCTCATGTCATGTCGGACTTTCCAAGACGATGAACTCCTCAAGGAGAGAATCGAGTAATCTCGACGGCTCTACATGCAATTAGACACTCCGCCCCTGTGTTCTCCTTCAATCTCGGAGAACAGAAGTGCTACGTGACTCAGCAGGACATCCGAAGAAAGAGAGAGAAGGAAAAAAGAGCCAGAGGGTGACCGTACTGCTCTCTTGATTGTTTGGGTGGATCTACGTACATACCAGGTTCGGAGACATATGGACATTCAAACTAAGGGAAGATTGATTCATCGTTCCGGTTTTGATTTCCAACACACTTTCCAAGATTTTCTGGTTTTCAAGCAGGGTAATCTCTATCTTAAAACAAAGGCGTGGGATTCTGGCAAACGAAGAGGGTTCATTCCGATGGTTCTCCTGCCAAGAATAACCTCCGTCAGGCGGCATGCTCTAATAGACAGCACAGCGTGAAAAAATGCACAAGAAAAATGAAAGCAATAAAAAAAAAGAAGAAAATTCCTTCCATGAATGCATCCGAGAACCTGCGTCAAAGGTCCGTGAGGAATAATTTGAAATGGAATAGGGTGATAATGACCTTGAGCATTCCGAAGCCGAACGCCCAACATACAGACATGCATGCTTCAGAAATCCTCAGTTCATTGAAGAGACAAGTAAGCTCCATTAATTCACTACCTACGCACCCGATCGGAAGACAATAAAAAAAGAGCAATCACTCGTCTGCCTTCTAATCCCATTATCACTCATCCATGAGCTCGGTTTTAGTTTACAAGCACGTAATCCACAAGCATTAAAAAAGATGTGGCAAGAGCGAGGAGACAAGTGATTCCACTTCCACCCATTCCAGCGACAGCATCAAAATGATAACCAGTTTTGGGGACCCACACCCCAATGACAAGTCTGTGAGAGCCGAAACCACCAGTGAGATTTCCTCCAACGAAACTCACTGGGGTGGCTGAATACAACTAATTTCGGATAGTTAGACGCCAACTTCACAATTAGAGAGTATTTAAAAAAAATACATACATTTTGGAACAAATTAATTTAAAAAATCGTGCAAACGGCATCGTCGGCATTCTACATTTCAATAACACCAACGTTTCTTCGTCACTCTGAACAAGGAAACTAATGGTGCCACTCATAGCATAGGACAGTGGCCTCTTCCCATCTGATATCCCACTAAAAGGACTGTGAACACTAGTCAGCCACTTATTTTTTTCGTAGAGCGAAAACGGGAATTTTTTAAGGCAGGGAGGGGAAGGGTGAGGCCATCAGGGGAATGAATGACATATTAATTGTGCAGGGAGGAGATGGAGGTGGGAGAAGAAACACATCTTCTTTCATTCTTGAACCTTCCTTCACTACTTCCCTTGAAAGGGGACAAGCCAAAGATAGCGATAGCTACTTTTTTTCCTCCTCGTTTACCAATTCCTGGGAGAGACAAGAAAACGTGGCAATCTCCCCTCTGTCGTTCTGCCGTGCCGTAAAAAGCCGTTAGAAGAGGAACTGACAGATAAGCACTGTTTAGTCTGATACCGTGTTTGGCACCTTCAGATCCGCTTGAAACTTCCTCGACCCTCCCGTGTTATCTAGGCCACATCCTATTGCCTCTATCCCTATCTTTCTACTAGTATGGTCGCCGCTGTTGGACCAGACTATCCTCCTACAACAGTCCCTCCTTCCGGTCCTTGACTGCAATTGCATCTTATCCGCGGCTGGGCTCAATGGGATTTTCATTCTACTGAGTCAGGGACCACCCCTGGTGCAATCTAATCTCCCTCCCGGATCCAAGAACCCCTCGTAAAATATGTAATGAAGCGTTTTTTTTTTAAATAGGCTTACCCTCCCTCAGCACCATAGGGTTGAGAGGGGGAAAAAATAGAGGGAGATATGGAGCAATTAATTATTGGAATTTTTTTACACAGCGACCACGGAAGCGGAAAGAGTCCGGCCAAGGAAGAAATTCAAGGATTGAATGTCATTAACGTTGCTCAGGGGAACAAAAAACCAAACGCCAGATGGAAGAGGAGGATAAGAGTTGAGCAGAGACTTCACTTTCACACCTGTTCCAATAAATCTCGGACTGGATTTTACAACTCCCGAGTGTCGCGCGGTCGTGCACGAAGTTCCTTGCCCTTCACGCCAAATGGAGCAAGCCAAAATTTTCTCCTTTTTTTTTTTAGCCTTTCCATTCCCTTCAGCCCTGTGTTCAACAGACCGACGACGTCGTCATCATCGTCATCGCTTTCATCGCGACTGCCTTCCCGTATATCCGATTTGGAGAGCAAGGTCTCTCTTTATCGAAAGGAATATCATGGAAAGCGAATGGAAAAAAAAAAACACGATCACGGATGCGGCGAGAGAGAGAGCTGACCTACCACTAAGTCTTCTTTGTCCCCTTCGACAACTTCTCTTTCTTGTCACGCACTGACAAGGAATTTCTCTTCTCCTACTAATTCTTTGTTCTCTCTCTCTCTCGTTTCATCACAATGCTACCTGGAGGGAAGAAGCACATTTCATTCCCCCCCTTTCTTATTTTTCTTTTTTTTTCAGCAAGGGGATACTACCTTAGCGGACCCCCCGGAGACCCATAAGGCCCCCATGATCTTCGGGGATTCCACAATCCGCATGCTTCGTCACGACGTTGGGACTGAGGCAACGAGGAGAACGAAGAGAAAGAAGAATGAATTTTCTCTGCTTCTTCAAGCATGAATAGAAGAAAATCACGGGATCAAATTCCATCCCTTCTCTTCCTTTTTCCTTCCTCCCCTTCTCTTCAAAAGCTTCTTAATTCGCGTTTTGCTGCTCCCTGCATAGGGGAAGCCCCACAATCCCAGACCATCATGAGGGAAAAAAGAAAATTGGGCCTCCTCTCATGAATACTTACGTGGAACCATGTTTTATTAGGGCCGGACGAGGAATGCCGAACAATTAGGGAACGATCTTGTCCCAAGTCCCCGCCCGAATGTGATTGGTGCTTTGCACGACATTCGATATGACCACTGATAGTCATCGATGGGCAGAGAGCGGGGGAAAAAAAGGCTATGGGGAAAGAAGACATCTTAAATCGCATGGGCGTGACATCGGGCCATTATCACACGGGTCTAAGTACGGGGAAAATCGGTCTCCATTGAACATAACTAATACCCAGCCTCCGGGTGTATATGAAAGAAAATGGGCAGGTAATAACCCCTCCTTTTTTTTCAATGAACCCCTCCTTCCGATTCCCACATGACATGGCTGTCGCCCAACACGATTAACAGCCTTTCATCTATTCTCTCCTTTTAAATGGCTTCCTTTCCATCATAGCCACCGGAACGAGACTCGTGTCTCCGAAACGAATGACTTTTCTGACTTCCTCACATTCGTAGAAGAGAGGAAAAACCGGGGCAAGGCGATGCATCCTTGGGCTCAAGTACACACCAGTCGGTCTGGCATTGCATTTGAGCACAAAGAGTGAGGGATGTGGAAACGTCACGGCATGAGACTGTGGGGAGCATGAAAATTTGATCATATCCATAAGAGCACGTCTCCCACGAATGGGATTTGTTTGATGTAGGCCCGAAGAAAAAGGCAATCTAGATAAGACGAGGGGAGAAGAAGGTCGGCGACCCCATACAGAGAGCCTCCAACCTAACCTGTGTCGTCGTCCCCCCACCCGCCTTCCCCCACCAATGAGGATTTCTTGCCTGGATATAAATTATTGTCCAAGCAAACTCCCATATTCGCATGCTTTGTTCCCCCTCCCTCCCCCCAACTCACCATCGAATCGATTCTCTCTCTTTCTCCCCTTCTCCCCTCCTGGGTGAAGCCAGGTCATCGTCCCATTTCCCCTCAAAAATGATGGGCCTCGTACCTGTTCGTTCCAATAGGTACGAAACCCTCCTTTTGTCCCCGCGTCCCGGACTACGGAATGCGTCAACATCTCTTAGTGTACAGATTGGATTTCTGACGACGAAACCCCAGTGGCACAGTCGTGGCGGGAAACTGGGTGGGAATACTAACAAAGACAAAAACGGCTGAGGTCAACTAGATTCCAATAGGTCTTTAAAGTTTCTTTTGGGACATACGAGAAGTGTTGAGAAAAAAACATCGAGCCAGGCACCATGCTGGGTTCGTCTCAGCTGGGTATTTTACCGAAAACGCTTCAGTGTCAGGCTGGAATCGACGCCATTTCTTGGGAAGAAATAAACGCGGCTGTATGCTATCAATTCACCTCACACGTCAGGCGCTGATATCGATGATATGAATCGTAGGAAAATGGCTAGTAAAGTAATGGTCCTCGTGGAGTGTCTCCAGCTCGACCCCTTGACACTTCCCCCATGGACGTGTTTCATATGGTGAACATCCGGCTGCTTTCTGCCCTGAATTCCCACCCGGAAGATGCTAAAAAGGGCCAGCATTCCAAAAAAAAAGTGTGTCGTAATCGAGCAGCTGGAGACACTTCTCGAAAGTTCCCTCGCATCCACATGGAAAATGATATTCCTGTTAAAAGCGATTAGTGTTTGGCAGAATCAGGTCGCACGGCTCCATGACGAAAACTCCGTGGGCTCGGAGACTACGGACTCATAATGTGGCACAGGCATCGACTCCCCCTCGAGGGATCTATCATAACTTCCCTTCTACCCCCCACCCTCAAATGGAATGCTCATGAACGACACCTTTAGCGCACTTGCGTTCTAGCTCCTTTTTTTTTGCCTCCAGACCAGACATCGCGGATGGGGAGAAATAAAAGCAGGCTACGAAGGATTTAGCTATAGTTTATCTAGACCTTGCCGGTTTTCCCGAACACGTGCCGCACATAACTTGTGAGTTGTATCTATCTGGTAGTGCCATCGCGTCTGGCAAGGGAAGGGAGACGGGCTGGAAAATGAAATAGCGGACTGTAATCACCCTCGTTGCGGTCTTAATTAATATGAAGGGGGGTAGGCTCACGCAAAAACGTGGTCCTCATGTCCGGACTCGGATTCGTTCCGCAGCCGGCAGTTCTTCGCAAGCCGACCTCTCCATCATATTACTGGCTTTTCTCTCTTTTTTTTTGTTAAAGCTGCCCCTCCCCGTTTTTTTTTTTTTTTCCTTTTCCAAATTGGATGATACCCAAGGAGAGAGAGATCATTTCCGTCTTCCGGTGCAGGCACGGGGTCTTGCACCTGACCATCACGTCCGGCCGAATGCGGAAAATTAAGTAATGCTGGGGGATTTGCTTTTGCCTTTGCTCGGCTTCGTCGAACCGTGAATCTCACGCACGCATTGCGACACACCTCACCTTTTCTCTCCACTATTACAAGGGCCCAGGTCAACACACCGAGCATGGTCCATCACGAGGGATCGCAAGGGCAGAAAACCGGCTCCAAAAATTCAAGATGAGACATCCCATTTGAATATTAAACAGACGACAGCAAAACATAAAATCTGGCTTTTTTCCCTTAAAAAGATAAAGCGCTGGATTTCTCGGTAGGGCTTCTCAAAAGTTCCCACGAGCTGGGAAGTCCTCCAGCATGAAAGCGACTCGATAAGGCACGTTGGTTTCAAATACGGCAAAAGAAAAAAAAAAAATCCCAGGAAACCCAAATGACTTAACGATGCGAGAAACTTGGGCTTCTCGCATCGATTCACATACGGAATAAATAAAAGGTTGAGCGCTTGCCCGCATCCGTCGCAGGGGAGAAATAAAAATTGCCAGGCACCACGTCCCTCATTTCATTAAATCGTCCCTGAGGTTGTTTGTTCATTAAGAATGCAGGGAACACCGGTAGGCATAAATAGCCGCAGCGATGATAAGAAAGCAAAATAAAAATGTCGGCGCCAAGAACCGGAGTGACACGTCGTAAAGAAAGCACCCAAGCCGCAAAAAAAACGAAAAAAAAAGAAGAAATAACGTATCTACCAAGGATCTGGTTTTAAAAAAGGCAAGGCAGGCCAAGATTTATGTTTTACCACCCAGAAGATGGATTTTCTCAATTCCTTGCTTCCCTTCCAGTCAAGCACGTATACGTCATAAAAAGAAACCATCGAGGAAAGAAGGCATGATCGAATCCCACCGAACCAGACACCTTTTCAAAGCCGTGTTCGTGCCGATTTCTTTTTCCATCGTCCGATTACCCATTATTTCCCACTGTTTTAAACGAAAGACTACCGAGGCACGAGTGAGAAGACGAGCAACCGAGTGTGCACTGCAGACACACGTTGAAGGACACAAGAAGAGAATAGTCACACCGGCTAGCGTTTATTGCTCAATCCTTGGATCATTATTTTCTCCCTGCAGTTCTTTCGTTCTACCCCTATTTTTTCCCTTCCCTTTGCGTGTGCATAAACAGAAACGGGATCAAGGGCGAAGAAAATAGTGGACACTTTTCTTTCCCCCTCTCACTCTCTCGTACCGGCCGGCTTCCCATACCATTCCGTCCTTTCAACGTATCCCACACCGGTATGTATATATCGGGGGTTCATGAAAGCCAAACTTGCCCAGATTACATCAGTCCTTTGTCACAGTGACGGCATGAACTCCTCGAGGTCAGGTCAGAAGGAAATTCCCCTCCAAACATTTATAAGAATTCAACTCGCGTTTGCGTCGCGCTCAGAACGATCTCCAAACGGCGAAAAGAAAGGCTGGGGAGAAGAAAATATGGTTCGAAGCTGTCCTGTTGGATTAGACATGCGGGGATCGAGTAGGATGAACAAGCAAAGTTCTCGTTTCTCCCCCAGGCTTCCCTAGTCCTTCTGTCACCTTCAATTATTCATGCTGCTCCTCACAATGCAGACAGTTGAAAGGAAAAGCCAGTGAGTAAGCAAGCCCCGGACATATCACATCACTGCATTCTCAGCTGCGAGAGTGCCATTTTCGTCGATCAAGGACGTAGGCGTGAGCGTGAGGGTATTTTTGGCTGCGAGAAGGCGAAAACAAAAAAGAAAGGGAAGAAATGGGCGAGGAAAAGAGAATGGAAGGAGATGGGTACGAAAAGATACCCGAGACCTCAACAAGTTCCCCCTCGTGCGCAACGTTTTCGACATGATTTTTTCGGGAATCCGGGACAGGCCTCGAAACCGTGCCATGTAGCTACCGACCGATCTGCAGACCTTTTCACCCGCAGTGCTTGCACATTGCTTTCACTGAGTACTTCAGCTTTTCCTGGAAGCATTTGGGTCAACAAACACGGGACTTTATAATACGGTCCCGCGTGACCGAATCGAGGGGGGCTGTCGACCTACTCCATATGTATTCTAATTCCAAAGGTAGGACCCGTTACATAATGACCCCCGGAAGTACGCGCTATACATCACAACAACACTCGAACATCGGCCTAAGAATGGACAAAGGCAGCGGGAGTTGGGGGACGGATTGTTCAGCGAAACAGGGTACGAGGCCCACCAACGTTTCCGGGAAGTATCGGGCATACACTTACAAGGAAAACTCTGATGGAATACAGACGTGGGGGGGGGGGGGAGGGAAAAGGGCAGAACTCGTTGATCTTGCGCCCACTTCCTCTTGCCTACCATTCCTCGCCCACCCAGCATAGAATACTGAGGAAACGAGGGCAATAGCCGCAGTATTTTCCAATCCTCACAATACTCGAGAAAGAACACAATGGAGCAACCGAGTTGGAGAACATTCTCATCGGTCCTTGCCAGATCTCTCCCCTACTTGTGACCATCGCCATCCACATTCGCTGATATTTTCGCGACCGATCGTACCACAGGGTTCTGACTCTCAACTTCAAAATAACTTGTCCGGTATTGATGATAGTGATAAGCAGAGGATGGCAATACATGATATCACGTATCCCCGAAGTGGGTTGCCGCATTGAGTTGAGAGACGATTGGAGAAAGAGCACAGTCTGGTGACAACAAAGAGCTATTGGAAGGTCAAGTGACAGGTCAAGTGTATGTCTGTCTATGTCTGTCTGTGTCTGTGTCTGTGTGTGTGTGTGTCCATGCGTACGCGTGTGTGTAAGTGTGTATGTATGGGTGTGTGTGTGTAGCAGAGGCGAGGGATAGGCGGTATTTAGTGTATCAACAATGGCCACATGAAGGGTCAGATGGATAAAATCCCGCAAGGATTGCAAGAGGTAGGTGAGCAAACAAAGAAGAAAAAAAAAAACAAAGAAGGTAAACACAAGAGGCAAGCCCAGGAGAGGATAGAATGCGTCCATCGAGTCGGTTCATCTTTAGAGAAAGCAAGGGGACCAACAAAAATGCCTTCCAGTCTCACGCTCTTCTTCCCTATACCTTTCACTTGTCCATACGATACACTGATCCTTGTCTAGAAAAAACCTTTATCGACTGCCTTTGTTTTCAGGAGGGGTCGATAATGATCCGCAGGGTAAAAACCAAAGAAAGTTTGAGACGGCAGTGGCAGAAGGTGAATCAGGAACAGGCGACGCTCTAGCCCCTAGCCCCTAGCCCTGCTCGTGTTGCATCTGGCCGAGCGTGATGACGAACGGAACACCTCGTACATTCGTTCCCCCTCCCTCCACAATGACATCAACTCGTGACAAATGAATCTTAATGACTCTCATAATTAGATATCCATAAAACCCGAAGAGAGGGAAGGTGGGAAAAACAAAATCTATCAACGAGACAGGTCTCCCTCTCTCCCAATGACAAAAAAAGAGGAAATAGCGGGTCCCTGTATATGCACATGCCATAAGCCAATATTTTGCTTTGAAGGTCCTCGATTTTAGTAATTGATGGAATAGGGTATGTGGTCAAATCATATTATCTCAACATTATATTTACTGACAACCAGAACGACTGCCTCTCCTTGAAAGAGAATAAAATCCTTTTCACTGATAGAGTTCTCCATCGACAGCGGTATTTGCTGATGGAGATGTCTGATTGACATGTCCTCGTTGGCATTTTTGATAATATAGCATCGATACATGTTGGCATCAGCGAGGCTTGCGATGCAGATATGAAGGCACTGAAACTTAAAATCTGAAGCAAAAATGGTTTAGTTTTAGGTGAAATTTGATTCCATATGCAGTTTGAAAAAAAAAAGATTTTACTCTGAAATAATTTACTTGGTACTTCAACTGCATCTGTTTCCCCTTATACAGCCGTTCAACTACCTGGTAGGTTAAGGTCAACATCAAGAGTTTTAAAACCTGATACGAGAAAACGTCAAGATTGACACCTCTACTTGTCGACGTATCGAATTTCTGCCGATATCAATCGATACTAAAAAAAAGGGGTAGGAGGGCTCACCGGGGCTGTTGGCTTGAGTTTCAAGTATGACGAGGTCCTTGTCGGGAGAGGATTGAAGGAGGTCTCCGGCGGGTGAAAGACGTCGATGAAGGAAGGCCAAAGCAAGGGCCTTCTCACCGGGGCCCCAACCGCATAACCATGAAGACATCAAAGACAACTGTTCCCGAAACGACGAGCCCTGCAGGTTCTGAGCTTCACTCCTCGTCCCACCTCCTCCTCCTCCTTGATAGAAGCCACCAACCCCACCACCCACCACCGGATGAGGCACTCCCGTCGGCGTGTAGGTCTCCCCGGGACATTTTAGCATGGGGTCTGCAAGTTAAACAATGCATACGGAATTCCGTTAATTATTGATAGCAGGGTTGAAGGAATCTAAGACATTCCCTATATTATGGATGTACGATCGATGCTTGCTCGTCTGCCTTTCTGCCTTGCTTCCGTGCAAGGCAAGGCAAGCATCCATCCTTGCATCTCCAATTCTGATTAGAACTTCGCGTGCACGGTTTCAATACCAACCTCTTCCAAAAATATATTAATACCGCTCCCGGTTTAAATTTAGGCCATATAGAACTTCCTGAACAATGAACGACCCCAGTTTTCAGTGTGGGGAAGGGCTGATCTTAGATAAAGATCGAAGTTGTGAGGAGGTATAACGGGAAATCTAAATCGAAAAAAGGGGAGGGGGCTCAACGTAAAAGAGCGGGCGTAGCTGCCAAAAAAAGTCATTAAATCCTCGTTGGAGAAATGAAGACCCAGACTGCTGGGGGTGACCTCAGAGAAGTTCCGTGTCTTTGGGTGTCCTTTTCCATATGATCGTGAGCGCCTGGAGGGGGGAACCATTGCACGGACACAAAGAAGCCTACACACACAGACATCCATTGGTTCCATGACCCTAGTGCACAGAGAAAGGGGGATAAGCACCGACCGACCCCTCTTTCTTTCTTCCCTCCTTCCTTTTTCCGTGGATAACGGGTTGCACGAGGCGACTCGATTGATAGAGGGATGGTATCATCAGCGGGGCGAGGATGAGAGAGGATAATCGAAAAACGGTGTCACCCGTCCCTTTTAATCTCATGGGGGGAGTGCACATAGGCTTTCACGTTACCAACCCGCGTCTCATCTTACCACGAGCAGTTTTTACTCACACCTCTCGAGGATCTCATATTCAGGAATAAGTCTTTTTCAGGGTGCTGCAATAGGAGGCAATCGTTCTCAGTCGGATTATCGGCGTGTCCCACTTCCCAAACTATCATCTTCCGATTTGACACAGGTGACACCAGGGGGGAGAGACATGAAAGGAATGGCAGATCAATGACCTCAAAAGAAACGGGAAAGACACAGGGGGAATTCAGGCTCATCGGTGTCCCATGCAACCAGGACACGGGGGCGAGGGGAATGACGGGGGTTGAGATGCAGTCATTATCGAAATGACAGTCCGGAACGATGACTTTCCAGTTGCTGACAATGCAGGGAACGTGCATGGGCGGAATATGAGAATATACCAATAAATAACCTAACCACCGAGTATAATGAGGTTGTAGCATTCTGCCAGGTAATCCAATGATGTTCAATGATGTTAATTCCTTGCTGCAGCTGCAGAATTGCAGATTCGGGGTGGGGTGTTTCACGTGTCAGCCGATAGAAAAGATGGGGGGGAGGGGGGGCACAGGGGGATATTACATGACAGACCTAAGTCCTCTATATCTATAGATGCACGTGCATCCCATTCACTAATTCCAGAGAGAAGAAATCCACGACAAACAAAGGCCAGTCACGTATTCGTCGCTCGTGCCCCAATATCTTCCCATCATTCCTTCTCACTTTCCCCACAAATTGCGTTATCGGGCTCTTAAATCGCCCCCTTCCTTCAAACCGCAACCGAGATATTATGGGACCCCTAGTTCTACGCTACGCTTTCTTTACCTTTTTTTTTGTTTTTCTACCTCTCCCCCCCTTTGGAGATTCTGAATTCTCCCTCTCTCTGGGCGTGGGAACAGAACAAGGCCCCTTCTATTTAGACGGTGCTTTCCACGCATCAATGGAAACCCCGAGTGCTCTCTTTTCTCTTTCCCTTTTTTTATGGCATTCCTTCGATCGCAGAATGACTACATGGCGCTCCCGTACAATCCTTCAGTAAATGTGTCAGGAACCGGAGACGTGATCCCTTGCACGAGGCACGTTGACATGGACTTCCTACGCGTTTCTTCTCCGTCTTCCCCCCCGCAGGTGCGAGACGACATTCAAAAGCCACCCAAGACGGATAACCTAATCCATGGGGAATGTGTACCCGAGGGAGAGTGAAGTAAACAAGGGGGTGGGGGACTTCGACCCAGGTCTTCGGGTCCTTGAATCCTTCCCAGACATTTAATCTTTCGAGGCGCGCCCTGTTTGTCCTGTCAATCACCAGGAGACACGAATTTCAGATGCAACATGGGTCTGAGGGGTACGATAAGGAAAACCACCCCTATTTCTTGCCAGCTTCCATGAACCCATCCATCAGGAAGAAGTACCTCAAGGAAAGAGACTCCCTGGGTGGACCAAAACATGGAACAAGTACTCGAAGGACCCCCAACAGCCTCTCCTTCCAAACCGGATTACCCATTTTTCATGTCTGCCGTGGTCGAAAGCCATCAGGAAATACAGCGAGAGAGAAAACTGTACCATCCATCACGTAGGCATACCGTCATGGCTACAACGGAATCGTCCTACAACCATGATCGAGTTAATCTACGGGGGAGAGAAGGATAAGATCTTTCCCAGACGAAAGTGAATGGATTCCGGTGCATGTTTGTGTGTATATGCAACCAATGAACGCCGGAATGCCACAATGGGTTCCAGCCAAAGAAAAATCAGTGCCAAGCCGCCTTCCTGCCTGGACTGGTTCTCCCGACATGTCTCTTTGGGCGTCTATTCCCCAGTTTATGGAGCCTGCCTGTGTGTTGGAGGGGGATTCAAATGCCAGAGGGGCTGAGACAGAGATGGAAAAACAAGTCGTGCCACTTGCTAGCATGCTTCATTGCCCCCCCACGTATTGACTGGTTCATGTCATCTTCCGACACATCCTGACGACTTCTCGGTCCCCATCTTGAGAATCTGTTCCCCCCGCTTGGCAACGCGAGAGACAGATAGGCAGAAACCGACCTCTGCAAAGGCAAGCGTAATTAGTGGCCAGGGATGATGAACACCTTCCAGCTGACACGACAGCAGTGAACTCCATCCACGTGTAAAGACCTCTCCTCAAGCTTCCTGATACTTCTCTTTGTCTCTGCGATCAAGAGGTTCATTCTGGGTACTGTACACATCGCCTCCTGCTGCGTCACAATCATCTATTGTTCCGTGCACGGATGGCGAAACCATTCCTAATGGAGCCGGTGCCGTTCATCACCGAGACAGTATCAGAATCATCTTGCATCACTAGGAGGATCCCTTCGCGGAATCTCCCTCATCATCGAGGCTTCTATTACTGGTATCGGGATCTGTCCATCTCTTTGCCTTCCCGGAAGTTCACATCATCGGTTGAGGGGGAAACAACGTGAGGTGACTGGGAAGGAGGGGGGGGGGGGGGGCTTGGAGACTTGACAAATCGACGCGTTGTATCATTCAGGGAAGGAAGTCCCAAGACTATTGGGATTCCTGGGAGTCACAGAGGAATAAACAATGCTTTCAGTCAACGAAGTCTACGTCTTCGCGTGTGACGAACGCAAGCATCTATTTTTACTGGTTTAATGATACAGAGGGCCCAGGGGGAGATCCTTCCCTCCCCTTCGCCACGTGTTCCTGTTCCTTTCAAGACTGAACGCATCCAAATTCTCTCTGCATATGGCATCATGCCTAGTATAAGACAAAGTAAACAGAGAAGCCGGCTCACAATCGACTGGATCGGCAGCTGGTTTAGCCCTAATTGGCAGGCGGTATTTAACACATACACCCTTACCCACTCGACCGCTTTCCATCATATGCCAAGAGTAAACAAGGCAAATCTTTCCCAGAACGTTTAAACAATGCCGACAAGACTCACGCGACGGGGAACCGGATGATTGCATGCTGTTCCAGGACAGGAAGTGATCGGCGTGCACCTGAAGTCCCACCGGGGACGGACCCTTGTCCCACATGCTTCAATCACACACACACCAATTCTCCATGCGATAGAAACGATCGGTCTCGTGTTCCTCCAGGCACAACTTCTACGGTAGAATGCGCCGGAGCAACCCTCTAGGCGAAAAGAGAGGATCAACGGAGCGGGAGAGAGCGTAGATGCATCCGGTGCGGTGCCAAGCGCCACACTGCGGGCGACCCTCCTCATTCTCCCCGCCTCCTCCTTCCTTCTACCCCCCCCCCCCCTCTCCTCCCCCCTCCTCCCTCGCTCTATAGCTCTCTCCTTCGCTAGTCAATGGGAGTATTGTGTGCGAGTGAGTATTTCCAGGGAGCGCGTGGGGCGACGCGCACTGACGGAAAAATTACTACCGGCTTTTCTTCCTTCGTCCATTCCCAGGAGCTGGGACATCTGGGAGGGATAAAAAAAAAATGTGACCCGATTTCCCACCTCATTACGCGCTTTTACATCCAGCTATGGAGGTGTTACTCTGGCAATGTCCCTGGGCTTTATCAGATGTTCTCCAAATGGCGATTCGGTCAAATTTGGAGTCATGACTGCCCGCTTGCGTAACAGAGGGCTAAACCACCTGGCACAAAAAAATCCAAATAATATGGCTTCCCGTCATGACGCAGCATGAAATGACAAAAACGCGCAATAGCAGGACCAGAACTTCCCTACAGATCCGGGATCCCGAGATGATGTAAGCTGACGATCCTTGTACATTTACCTGAGGCATTTTCGATCGAGCGACCATCCGATTCCTTAAGCCAGTTTGTTCCATCTCACCTCAACTGAATGAAAAGAAAAAGCACTCGGTGCCGTTATGGCAATGCCCTGGCGAATGAACTCCCGATTCTCGAGACCAGGTTTCCCCTCTAGCAGCGTGGGACTGGCTCTTCGATGTTGGATGAGAGTCGTAGCCCACCTAGGCTATGCGGAAGACCTCTTGAAAGGATTTCGGCCCTTCATCGGCTCCGTCAAACAGCCCAGGGCACCTCGGCCCCTCAATCGATAACGCCTCCAACTCTCATCACCATCGAGAGGCGGAGAGGCAATCAACTCTGATCCCTTTTTCCAATCCCCCTCAGAGACAAACTATGTCATGGTCCCGCGTGTCTCAACTCTCACAGCAGCATGTAAAACAACCGGTCCAAGAACTGTAATAGCCATTACACCAGAAATCCATCATCGATGAGCATTAAAGACCTGTACGACTCCTGTCAAAGAACAGGCCGCATTCGAACACACCGTACCTCGCATCCAGGCAAGGTGACATGTGCGAGCATGAGCCTATCCCGGTCGATAATGAGACGATATCCGATCACCCGACCGAGTACACTTTGGCCCCTCTGGAATGCAGATACACGTGGAGGAGATTTCTGTGCTCCACCCCATGCCCATGTCCAGATGAGGGGATAGACTCCGCGAGGAGCATCTTGCATTCCGTTCTGGATTACGATGCCGAGGTGCGATGTGCTTATTCTTAAGGTACACATCCCCCCCACCGAGAAGCATCATCCCACGGTTATTACTCGTATTCCCCTCCCCGTGTAAACGGTGGTCTCCTCCCATTCTGTGCCACATGTACGATGGGTCGAGAGCAAGACAGATTACTTGGCTAACGACGAGTTACCGATCGCGTATAGTTTTGCGGGTCGTTGGACTCCAGCGCTTTTGTCCCCAGAAACTGAAATCCGGGTGCAAGTGAGAGAGGCTAGGACGGGGTGAATGCAATCAATTCCAGATAAAAGCTCCGATGAAGGAGATCCATTTCATCCCTACGCGTGTATTCCTGAGAGGTCACACTTGATTGAAATTTGCATGCACATGACACTCGCGTTTTGTGCCATTCAAACAGGAAGTCTCCAGTCCGTTCTACATTTTAGGCTTCATAAACCAGGGTGTGTCGTCTGACCGTTGACCTCTTCGCGTCTCATTCTCCGGCGTGGGTAGCAGTCCGTTTGAGCAATGATACACATTCTCTTTTTTTTTGGTTTGGCTGCAGGGCACATAAATATTTTACAAAGCCCTCGGTTCACACGACGGGACAAGGATGAACAGAGAGTCTTTCTCTCCCATTGTTAGCTGGCGCATCGCGCATATTAGAGTACTGTACTTTGAGTCAGCCATAAAACAAGGCCGGAATGGCCGCAAGGCCCCTTTGTCTGCCGGGTCCTCGGTGAGAGGAAAAAAGAGGGAGAAAAATAAATAAACAATGCCCCAAGTCTGTCCCAGTTGTTTTGGAGGGATTCCCATAAATCAAGATGGCGTCGAAAGTGTCATTCATCGCCCGGATCCCAGGGCACGTTACAGACCTCTATGGCAGACCCGTTACAATATTGCACGCTCGTGATCCCGAAAAGCCTTTCATTTCACGCCACGCAAAAAAAAGGGAAACCCCGTTACGTGTCCGGTCTTGACCCATCCATACACCTCTCGGCCCCTTCGAGGAAGTTTTCATGCCTCCTGGTTGCCCCCTTTTTTTTTCTCTCTTTCTTTCTGTTATGACCTTCTTTCCTTTTCTTCTCCCTCTTCCTTCCTATTTTACTCGCCAATAAATAACCTCATGATTACTGTGTCAGGAGGACTTTCTCAGGAAGGATAAAGGATTCCATGCGAGCTCCTTTGTTCCCAGTCGATGATGTCTTCTGCATTATCATTCAGACGACGGGGCCAAGACAGAGAAAGTTTTGGCTGGAGTCCCTGGAGATGCTCTCGTTCCACATGTAATTGATAAGAGTTCACTTCCTGAAACCCGACTGGATCGCACTCGTTCATTACATGGAAATGATGGCAAGAGAAGAGTCAATTTGAAGCTTTTCATGATAACACAATCACGACGAAAATTCCAAAAGATGATAAGCGAGAAGCGAGAGACATCGACCCATCACCCCTATCTGAGAGCTTGAACATGACCTGCACGAAGCGGCTAGCGGGACGTGGAATTCAAGAGTACTCAGAAGCACGAGAATATGAGAAACAACACCTCGAGTGCCCCGCGATGAGGCATAGTTCCCCTCTGACATCTTTTCCTTCCTGTCATCTATGATTATCATCCCATCCATCCATACAGTTACAGGTCCGTCAATGGGCGGACCGAAGCGAGGACCATAATTAGGGGAGGTGAGGTGGACCTCGAGGCGAGGGAAGAGAAGAAAGGTTCGTCCATAATGAGGTCTCATAATGCACCTGCATGATATTGCAAGATCACCGAAGCAGAGAAGACTGTTCTCGAGAAAACCGGGCCCGAGATAGCCGTTTGGGCTCATGTACTGTCCTCTCTTCTCTGCTCTCTCCACCCATGGATTCTGCACCTAAGACTTGATTTATTGCCTTGCTCCTCCCTCATAATGTCAGAGCTGCATTCCCATTAAATCTCATCCTCCTGATTTTATGTCTCAGCCCCGAGGCGAATGAAAATCTGGGGTCACTTTTCTCATGCTCTATGCAACGTAGCCCTTAAAATTGCGTCTGGCATTAATGCAAAGAAATGAGCAGAACCGAAATCCTGGTCCGTTTCAGCAGTAACCACGCTTGACAGCGTTAAACAGGCACTTGTNGGGGGGGGGGGGGGGGGGGGGGGTAAGGAGGAGGAGGAGGATGCCAAAAAGAGGCAGGGTACTGTGGGGTGGTTGGTGCAAAAGAGGGATGACAATCCTGCCAATTTAGGAACTCCAGGAAAGTTTGAAATTTTAAATTTACTTTCACCCCTGTGTGTTTGTTGTAAGATTATATGTTTCCAAAACCTCTTATTCATCAAATTTTCAAGTTTAGACATTTCTTTCTTTTCCAGGGTCGAGACATTCATCCCAATGGAAGCATCATGTGGTGTAGCCTATTGGAGAACTCCAAAACATCAAATAAGTCAAATATGAACTCAATTTGATGTTCAACATATGAAAAGAAACTTTAAAAAACTAACAAAGGAGACAAATCTACATCAGGTTTGCTTCAGTTTTCACCTTAAAATGTGCTCAACACTCTTTCTGAGATAGTCCCATCAGTAAAACCTCTATTAGCTATCTGTGCTAAAGAAAGTGATATCCTTTATATTCAGTGCAGTTCAGAGATGGGAAGAGCCTTACCAACCAGGTTCAGTCCCAAAATGGTGCCTAGCATTGCCAACATATAGCTCCCACTTGGAATACTTTTCTGATCCCATCACAGAAGGGACAAAATAAGGCATAAAAATATTTTAGTACAGATTGAAGCAGTAGTATTCCCAAAAACATTCATGGAAGGTTCATGCAGATATACAACCATACACAGACACCCAGGGGATTGTTTAGAGAGCTAAAAGCATGAAAAAAGGCAAAAGTATTAAGAACTGTTAACAAGAGCACTATACCCTATCAATCAGCCCCAGTTTTAAGGTTTTTAAAAGATTCATTACCATATCTTGACTCATGAATACCTCCTCTATTTGTAGGGCATACTCAGGCTTAAAATAAACAGTACTGGATATTTTTTCACCTAAACAAGAAGTGTTTTTTTTTTTATTCTTTCTTTCTGCAGCTCACAATTTCACAACAACTCACTCATTTTTGTAGGAAAATGCATTTTGCATTTTAACCAAGAAGTTCAAATGATTAGAAGAAAGCATTCTCTAAATATGTTGGTTTAGGTTTCAGAATAGAGTTAATTCATGAGGAGAGTCATATAATACAAGACTTGCAACTACAAATAAAAATCCAATCCAACAGAATAACAATATAGGACTTATAAAATGTAAAGAGTAATGTATGAGAATGAAAGAGGAAGTGACTTAAAAACAACAAGATTTCTTAACAGAGAAGCAAAGATTGAGATTTAGAGCAGTACGATCTGTTATCTATTGATGTGAGTGAACTGTTGACCAAACACAACATATGAAAGATAACTCAGTGGTTTATAAATCATTATCTTTGTGTTCATAGCATTCTGATAGCTGTATCAACCATTTCACTAATCAGAACCAATAACCACGATAGGAAAACTTAGGCTGGTATGTCATGTGCAAAAGGTATGACAGGTATGATTAACAAGGTATGACAGTAAGTTGAGCCTATAGTACTCTTATGGCTCCTGTATTTGGGGTCTTTGGGAATCCAGAATAATTTATCTGTCAAGATATAGCCTAGGCTATTGTATGCTTTTAGCCATGGCCTGTATATTAATCCAGGCCTATTGAGTATATTTTTAGGCCTGCAAAATGAATTTTATACCCCTAAATTAAATCACAAAATAAATGTAATGAAATGTGGGATCCACCAAATAATAATCACCGAAATGGTGACTATCACCATTGTTAAAGTAATGTAGGAGCACTATGGAATAAAGAAAGAAGGAAAGATACATGAGACATGCAGCTTTTTTGGCTGCATGCCAATAATTGATAGTTGTAACATGCATATACTTTTGCAGTTCTAGTTATTGCAAAAGCATTCAGACCATCTGCTCTCATTAAACAAATTCTTATACCTTCACGGATCAAATGAACAACATCACATTGCTGCCTGACAACATGAAATGAAACCTTTTGGGGGGAATTTTTAGTCAGTTATGTATAAATAAATAAAATAATTTTCCCAAGTATTTTCTATATCTCCTCAAAATAGGTTCACTTTCACAAATTCATAATTTGGCCATAAGGGGCCCACAACTGCTCTCAGCAACCATGAGAGTTACATATCACACTAGAGATGATGCTGTCTCCTAAATAATGTGGCTTTACATTCATCTCAGCAGAGACTTACTGAGTTGAAAATGCTGTCCCATTTATTAAGTACTAGGGAAGTGAACATGTCTACTCAGAAACTCGTGTCAATTCTAAGGTCGTTGAGACAAGGCCCAATATGCTGAGCACTGATACAAAAGAGAGGGTCTAGTTCCTGAACATAAGATCAATGTCTCATATCTCAATCGCATGATTAAAATCTCAAATAAGCCTAAATTCCAACACAGTGCTACAGCTAATCCATGATTTTTCAAAGATTATTCAATTAAACCTTTATTCTACTTGAAATCTTTATTTCTACTGGTCAACCACCAGAAATGCTATAGCTCTCCATTATTCTACTCAGAATGCTCATGCTGATGCAAAAGGATAGAGAATTGAGTCTCCTGTCATAATAAGGCTCAAAATTGAAAAAGAACAAAATGTAAATTGATAGAAAAAAAATGGAGGGGGGCTAATTCATACTTCAAGCAAGAATAATTTCCAATATATTTCAGCCTGCTCTAAGCAGAACAGAATTTGGCTCAAAGTTTATACTAAATTGCATGGACCATGAAGCAGGAGATTGAGGATCAGCACAAATATGAATAGATCAACACAAGTTTGAGTCTCAAGAACAGCCTGACAATATCTTTATCAAAATCATGATATACAACATAAGCCTTCCCGCATGCAAGTCACAGAAAGTTCATAACCTCCTTGACTCTGCATGAAAATGTTATAACCATAAACCAGTAACATTTCTTATGGCTAACCCATGATTGCCCCCTTCACATGAAATCCATATGAATTCAGAATGAATACATATAGAAATCCATGTTAAGCCAGTTGAAGATTGTTTGTATCAGACCACTTAAACCACTTATGAGTGCATCTGAACAGCAGTCTGTTGTTCAAGTGCATCAACAGATAAAGGAATGATCCTTTGGAATTTTCTCAGATACTTCCCTCAAACCAGGTGTGGCAATATAGAGGAAACACATGGAAACCACGATACAAGTCAGGGTATAAGAGATTTGTGTTTGTGTCTTTCCTGCCAGCGGCAGACCCTCCTCTGAGTCTACGGAGGTATCTACGAAATCAAAGTTATTCAATGAAGACCTATTCGGGTTCCGGCGAGAAAAACAGAGATGGTTTTGAATAACCTTGAAAGAACGTAGTACAAGGAAGAATAAAAGGACATATTGGAATGGTGTGTGGGCAGAAGAGAAGCATCGATCGAGCTAATCACTTACCGAAAGATCTGTCGCTCTGTGCGACGTTAGTTTCAGGCCTATCCTTCGACCGACTTATGACCAAAGCGCAAGGCACCTATTCACCTTTAGAACGTTCGGGCTCGGCATTTCTCCACGATAGCATATGACTACGAAAAATTAAACTCACCGATCTCCGTATTGAAGGGTGAAGGCTCGCAAATTCAATCGGAAAGTTCGGCAGTTTCTGCGCAATATAGCGAAAGCCACGTGA
The DNA here is from genome assembly GCA_905338385.1 of Darwinula stevensoni. Lineage (NCBI taxonomy): Eukaryota > Metazoa > Arthropoda > Ostracoda > Podocopida > Darwinulidae > Darwinula > Darwinula stevensoni. The sequence continues at coordinate 50,311 of CAJPEV010000412.1, forward strand.
CTTGGGGCACATCCATCAGTCACTTGCAACGTTCATCAATACCAAGGCGCATCCATACTGACGGCTTGTCATCGAAGTGGAGACACCTATGGGGCGAAACCTCTTCAGGTTTCTGCTTCCACACAGGAGATGTCGCTTTGGATTGTTCTTAACCAGTTCTCTATCATTTGCTGTGCCAGATGCATCCTTTTCCCGACCGATGCAGGTAGTTAAGTTATCGGGGGTATTAAGAGCTTTTGATATCAGCCATTCTAGGGTCGAAAGTTGAAAGCTTTGGCTTGAAAGCAAATGGAATGGAATTCAGCAATGTCATCATCTCTCTAACTTTTACAGCAGTGGAAGTCAAAAAGAACCGCGGCCTAACCGGTTCCGGCTGCTGAGTTTTTATTACCAGACGACTACTCGGTGCATTGTCCCTGAAAGTCTTGGCAGCCACGAACCGTGGTGAACCTGGCTAAACTTAGCATCTCGGGAACCACGCAGGAAAAAAAAAAAAGATATATATATATATCACATCGACCTGATATCGCAGCGTTGCCACTCGATGTCACACAATATCAGAATCGTAGACTGAACCAAGTCACTCTTGAGTAGAATATATCGCTAAACGGCAGGTGTAGTCTCTGGTTATCTTTCCCTCCCATCCACGCGTACTACGAAACCCTCTTCTACAACCAGACCGTGACGACGTAATCGTCCATTGCTAAATCTCTCTCATTGATTTACTTAGGAAAAAAGTCACGATGTGACACAATGGTCAACGAGCCTGGCAGGGATAATCGCAAAAGTCCACTTCTCTGAAGAAATTAGATCGATACGAAGAACGAAATAACAAAAGGAACGGAACAATCTAATCAACAAGAAATTTTCGCCAATATTTGCGGATCAATAATCGGAAAACCACCACGAAGCGAAGCATTTTGGCCCGCCAACTGAAGACAGAGACGAAGCATAAACGATAAGCATCCGGGTCTCTCTCTTTTTTTTTTATGGCCTTCCATTCCCGAGAAATATGGCGCGAAATAAGGCCAAGCGATGACGTCACAAGGCTGTTGCACCCGACTGCACCCGTTTGCACCCGCAAATTTCAGCGGCAATCTCCCGAACGAGCGCTTATTGTTCTTTTATTGTACCAACCAAATTGTATTGTTATTGTTTATTGTACCAACTGAAGCACTCTCCAGTCCAAATGTTTTCAGTTCCCCATAAAATACAGACCGGATTTTCCCTTTTAAATTACTTTTCAGTACTTTCAGCTCAGCTGGGAGCAACAGGCACTAGAACCAGTCAAAATATACAGTTCTGCACCCTCTTTAAATAAATAAATAAATAAAAAGAAGCTTAATCAGCCTAATCGTTGAGTGAAAGGAATCTACGTCCACAACCAAAGAGATTCCATCGGTACCTCATTAGTAAAAATCGGTTAATTACTTCTCGTTAGCCGGTATAGACGGAGAGTCGTGGAAAAATATCCCCAATCACCGCTAGATGTCTCCCGCGAATGAGACGGGGTTTTAAAGTTTAAATTTTAAAGCTCTCGGATGGAAAAAAATCGAGATTGGGGATCTTTTCTTCTGCGCAGCGAGTGGATGCCTCGGGAGGAACGAGGGCAGGATGTCGATTCGAGCGTCATTGCCCGCGATTGATCACGCTTGGGATTGCCGTATCGCTTCGTCGGCGGAGTTCGTCTACCTGCAGTTCGTGCAATAACCGCTTCCGCAGATGCGCCAGCCCTCCATTTAGAGGGGAAAGGGGGAAGGGGGGGGGTGAAGGTTGGTGCGGCTTGCACTATCGGATCATGCGCTTTGAGGGGTGTCGATGGGGCACTGTGAAAGCCTGTGGGATTCCAGAGATAAAAATCGAGGTCTCTCTCGATTACGTTATACGCCTTCCAGCAAAATGGAATGAGGGGCTTTTTGCTAGCTAAGTCCCGTGCGTCCTCGTCGTCGCTGAACGAGAGGCGAGTCGCTTCAAGGTGATCGATAATGGAAGAGATATCAGAAAAGAGGATGGAGAAGTGAGGAAATCCCGCCTCGATTCGTGGCATTTCGGGGTCTCAGCAGATCCCGTGCACGGTCGTGGCGAAACGCCCTCAAAATGCGTCGTCGTTGATGGAGGCCTGTCACTGGCACAATGCCTGCTTGTCTCTCTCACTGATGGCTTTTGTCTTGTAGGGCTGAAAAAAAAAGAAAAAACTTGGGGATGCGGCGCTAGAAGTGAGAAGTGCCTTCGAGTATTTCATGAGCTAACAAACTCTCTCCTCGTCTTTCGTTCCGCTTGAATTTTTATTTCCCATACCATCAATAAATTACATATTCACTCCTCGGAATTCCTTTAAACTGTTTACCGACTCAAAGGGAAGACAAATGTGAGGAAACCCTCGCCTGGGGCCACTCCATTCACAAATCTCGAGTTAACCATCAGCACTTTTTTTTTTTCAAAGTGCGACTTCAACACACTGCGACGTCTTCTGGGGCTTTCAGCGCCGCTGAATACGGACAATTTACACGTGTTTACACGACTTCATGGAATTACACGGAATTGAACACCGGGTCGAACGCCTATTCAACCCGAGAAGTACACGGCGGCAATTAATTTCCGGATTTCCATGGAAATCAGCCATAAATCCCCGAACCGAAAGAATTTACGGCAGATTCCGACCTCCACCTCCTTCCGGTACAACGACCCGCCGTCGAGGCAGCTGCCAAGCCCAACTCGGTGGAAGAATTCGCTTGCCAGCAAACAAGGAAGCGGTCGCGTTTGAAAACAGTGGCTTCTCTGTCACAATGGAACGTGTGCCAAGTGGCCCACTTCGATGTGGGACATTTTGAGAGAACGTTTGATAAACAGAGTCGGTTGTCCGGTCGATTGCCACCTTGCATAGGAGCAAAAACAACAGTAGAACCGGCATACAATTTGACTCCATACAACAATCGCCATTTAACATTTCTACATACAGCAGCGAAGATCATTGCGGAGAGAGTACGCGCCGCGATTTTTTCCCTTGACATTCATGCACAGGGATGAATCCCATTCCCCTTTTAAAATTTTAAACAGAATGGCTGTCAGAATGAGCGATTGCATGTCTCAAATTTCACGGGTCGACTAGGGGGCCCTCATTTCTTTTTTACATTAAGGGGGAGGAAGGTTCTCACCCCTACTGCGTTCCTTCTCTCCTCCCTATCCATACATATCACACCTATCGGTCGAAGGTGTCTGTCGCAACGTCGTGTTTTGAGAGATGATTTATTGGCAATGGTTTATCGGACCCGTTGGCTTCTAAAGATTGATACTTATCAAACGCCGTGGTGGACAAACAGCAGCAGCTGAGACTTGGAAAAACTTGCAAGGCATGGAACGGTGATATAATTTATTCTGTCACAGGGGAAGAGTAAATCATGCAAGCATACGTATATCCACAAGAACTAAGCAAAGTTGGGGCCAAAATATGCAGTTGCCTATATAGGACAGATTACAGGAATCACTCGGACTTGTCCTCCTCCTCCTCCGAGGAGTCCACGAAGGGAGTGAAGGATCTCGCAGGCTCTCGCAAAACGACAGGACGGGTGATAACAGGATGGGTGATGACGGGACGGGTGATGACAGGGCGGGTGACGACGACGGGACGCGTGATTGGTGGTCCATATTGAGGTTGAGGACGAGGAGGAAGAGGATGAGGTTCCTCGTGATGAGGCTCTCCCTCGTATTCGACGACGGCGACGAATCCCTCGTCCCCGTTCACGGTGTAGGTGACCTTCTGCAGCCGTCCGTCGGGGAGGACCACGCTGTAGGAGCCTTCCGTTCGGTCTCCGTCTCGCGACTCCCGATGTCCGTAGTATGCTCCCTCGTATTCGTCTCTAACCAGGTAGCCGAAGCTGTACTTCGGCTCCTGATAAAAAAGAAAGAGGACTTAATAAGGGAAAAAGATAGACACTGCGTAATTCAGAGGCAGATTTTGAGTTATGGGTGGCAAATTTTTCGACCTCTGCTTCAACAACACTGAAGAGACTACTCACCGATACGTAAGAATCGTGATGAAAGGACGGGGGACGATAAGACGTACGAACTGGAGCCTCCACAATGTTCTGTCGAACGGGGACAAAACTCGTCTGAAACGCCCCGATCCCGAAACCATTCTCGTGACTGTCGTCTTCGCCAGAATCCGCTCGTCCGAATACAAAACGAGTCTTGGAACGAGACCCAAACTCTCCCCCGTGTCCGAACCCAAACCTTTCCCTGTTCCTGGGAAATCCTACGATGCGGGTTCCGAATTCTCTCCAGCCCTGCGATCGGGGAATGCCAGGTGAGACGAAAGACCTCAAAGGAGGGACTTGGGGCATATTCTAGTTTGGTCTACCGGTTCTAAGTGAAGGATGGGGTTGTGAAGATGTAGTCGCTCCCTCATTCTATGGGCTTTTGATGAAATGAGAGGAATCCCATCGTCTCCGTTCACCAGGACCAAGATCAGGAACACGAAGCCGAGCACTGCCTGTAACATGACGTCATAACGCCCAGTCGATAATGGACCGACCAAAGCAGACAGTATTGCTATTGCCAACCTATAGATGCGGAATCCTTGGTCAATAGGTATTCGACATCTCAAGACTAGAAGCAGATGCGGCGAAATATCGATTCTTCACAGAATGGGAGAAGACACATAACCTGATACGTCCGTTGAAGAGGTATCTCACGCTTACATTTCGTCGATAGCAAGGAGTTAAGGAGTGCAATATGCCCAAAACCTAAACCATAAGTGATGTGCAGGGCATATGCGAACCATTTCACTAACTTACCTAGAGTTTAAACTCCAAAGCACTCACTCATCCAATGGCAAAGCAAATTGGAAGAAAATGCATGCAAAAATATTGCACAATTCACGCAAAAAATAGGACCTGAAGAGTAGAAATGGTGAGCGAACCTTAATGGGGGCCATGGTGAAGAAGAAAAACCTTAAGTCCAACGATCGCTCTGGAGATAGATCACCGACTGGATGAGGTACTGAGATCGGACACCCACTTTAAATACCCCTGAATGAAATCCAGCTCGGACGGATACCGTTTTTTGTTTTTTTCCCAGGAGTGAAAGGGGACACCTTGTTTCCTCCGACTCGACATCCTCGTCCTCGCCATCAGGTTCATTCTGAATTTTTCCTTCCTTCATGCAAGAACGTGAGCATGCCAGAGCGAGGGAGAGAGAGAGACAGGAAACAAGAGTTCGTGGCCACCGGTGGCGTAATGATGGAATCTCCGTGATGTAATATTTTTTTGCCACTCCCCTCGCACGAAATGCTTCTTTCCGTCGGTCAAAAACTCCCCGTATATACTTTAGCTCTAAGGCCAGATATCATTTGGAACTACTGCAGCAAAGGGAACCCGCATACTTTTGAAAAGTAACTGGCATGAAATTCGTGACCGCTGGTTCCCCGCTCTCTAAATGTTCAGGGGAAATGTAAATCCCTCGTAGACAGGAGAGGCTGAAATTTGATTAAAGGCAAGGCTGTAAAACACATCTCCATGCAAAATGGCCCAAGCGAGATTCTTCTCTCTGATGAACAGTTACGATTCACTTTTTACGTTCATACATTTATTGCCTGTCTTGAATCCCTTCGATACGTCATTCCCTCTGATCTGGAATCGAAATGAAGATCCAAGTTTTTTTCCCACATTCATTCAATTTGAAAAAAAAAAATTCTGGCTGAAGCAAAGACGCTTGCTTCTTGATATTCAGAAACTTCCATGGATTACTAATAGATTGTACCCTGGAGGTGGTGTTTGAAAGAATTGAAATCATCGGATCATTGGTTTCTTAGGATGCTGAGGTATACTTGTACAAAATGTCACCATTCAATATTCAGCAGTTTGGCTGCGAGAGCATTGACCGGCACGCAGACATAGAACGAGGTGCGATATCCGGTGTTACTTAACCCTATCTTCCCGTGCGCTGCGTGTTTAAACTTCCGTTCGGTTCGAATGAAGAGAAAGATGCTTGGAAATTCTGGCAGAAATGGATTCCATGTGAATGAAAGAGAATGAAGGAGAATAAGCCATTCCGCACCACCCATTGACCTTGTCGGCGCTACTGCATCCTGAAGGAGATTAAATAGAACTTGGCCGAGTATTTATAACTTATATGCACATAAAATTCCCCTTTCCCCCTAGCCTTGTATTAACACATTTCAAGACCACTCTTTTTCTTCCCGGGGAACAGGAAAAAAAAATCCAAGAGCAAGGACGTATGCTCAAGTTTATTATCTATCTGCTACCCCTCTTATAAATTAGCTTTCATGGGACATAAACTGGAATATCTTAGAGTGGAGATAAAAAGCTATAAAATCTTCGAAGGAATATCGCGATTTTGGACAGTCTCAAAGATCTTGAATAAATATGCATTATTAAGACTAATAGAACAAGTTTTTTTTTTTTAACGACGTATCCACGATGTAAAACATTGAAAATTGAAAACCGTAATTAGGCCTGACGGCAACAAGGAATGGCCGAAGAAACAAAGATCGAATAGTCAACAGCACTTGGTATGAGATCTTATCTGATTAGACCAGACGCTGGCAAGTACAAGACATAGTCTTCGATTCCGAGGCAGCGGTAAGAGGCGATTGCTTCCAGGGCCCACTGTTGATCCACGATCACCGCAGTTGGATGCTGCTCGGACAATCCTGTATGGAAATAAATGATTGAACCCCTTTTTTCAGGTTGAATTCTGTGGAGAAATGAAGGGCGCAGGTTATTTGCTGGACGGGGTGTGCTTAAAGCGATAGCCTTTACTTGGTCATTCTTCAACACGCAAAATCATAAATGAATTAGGAGACTTGATATTGTATCGAATCATGTTGCAGAAAAACGAGCTAAAATCAGATTCTCACCTTTAAAGTTTGCAACGACAGCTTTGTCGCTGCTGATGATAACCGGGTCCAGACACTTTGCTATCGGCACTACCGAGCCTCCACATTGGGTGATCAATTCCTGTGCAAGAAAACATGAGGCTAGCATGATTTCAGATGGAGATATAAAAAATAAAATAATCTGGCACTCCTTTCTTGAGACTTAGAGTATACTTCATTCCTTATCATCTTTGTCATAAGTCAAATTTCAGTTAATTCGCCGGCTCAAACTCTCCAGCTCTCCTTGTATAAATATATACAAACGTATATAAATATATGTCCCAGACTGGGTTCCTATTGACTCAAAATATACACACTGTAGGCCTACGCATGTCGCTGGGATGTTTCTCCCAGCGGGATCTTTCTGAGTGCGACGAACCGATAACATTGAAAAGTCCTTACTTCTTTGAGTTTTTTCTTACGCTCGTGTTGACTTTTAGCCGGAGTGATCCTAGTAATATGAAATGTAACACAGGTGGGTCGGTCTATGCCCTGTTAAAACATGAACTAAGGTAAGCGATGAACGCGAACAGAGCTTGTTATCATAAAATATACTGGCGTCCAAAAGAAACGTTACAAGGTAATGTAGGGCTCGCCCGCGTAGTAGGAGATGTGATAGGATTGTATCTGTCATTTGCTGAACAAGTTAACACCGCTTGAACATTATTAGCATGTGCTCGCTAACCTTTGAACGCTGTGCACGTGAAATGTCAGGAATATGCCTAATTAGGTTTTATCCATATATGTAAAGTTCAGATTTCCATAATGAAAAATGGACCGTTTCTACTGCGCATATCAAATCGTCTAGGACAAACATCAGAGATATGCCAAGGCTAACGCAGTGACAACGGGACGGGGCGACGGGGCCCTTTTCCAAGACAGACAAATATTAAATACTCATGGTCCTCCCATGCATAGCATTATGACAAGGCTCGCAATGCTCAACGATTCAGATAATCTCCAATCACCCCAGAAAGGGCGACTGTAGATCAGCATTTCTTCAGGTCCTTCTATCATCTCCATCATCATGATTGAGACATTGCTTCCATTACTCGGGAACATGGATGATCTCTTATAAATCTTTTTATTTCCTATAGTCTGCCTTCCCCTGTACCACCTTTCTTCTCCCAACTGGTCTACACCATCAACGACTTTGCTCCGTCCCCATCCTATTGGAAGGGGAGGCACACCCTGGGCCTCAGAAACTCCAGATGTTCTACATTTTTTCAATAACATCTTCTGTTATCTTATCTTTACTGCACTCTGTTGAACCGGTGCCCCTTCCTAATCCCTCTTCCACTTCAAATGGGAGGATCGCCACGTGTCTACTGGGGTACAACTGGCGAATGTAAAAAACAAAAAATTTGTCATAGGGTCCCAGATAAAGAGTACTGTCATCATGCCTTAATCAAGGTCTAAAGCAGTCATCCATTGGGAATACGCTTTTATTGCTGGCGAGCAGATGCACCTAACGGTCCTGATCATGACTGCACTGTTAGCCACTCAATTGAAGTTGATTTTGAATAACGTCGGAGAAAAAAAGGATTGATGAAAAAAATCAAACCTCCATTGCCTCCAATGAAATGTTCTCCAGAGGCGGGTGTAAGGTCACTTGTATTCCTCTGAATGGACCAGAACATCCCGTTCGAGCTCTCCACGGACCAATTTCCCCCTCGGCATGAGTGGCTTCAAATTTCTTCTGTAAACGGAGTTCGCATCAGTAGTCTGGACAAGGCTCAGACAGAATTTCAAAAAATTCAAAGGCGCACCTCATCCAAGACTGTCTTCGCATTCCAGGACTCTCGAACCCACGAGAATCCAACGATCCATTTGCGATGGGCAACACCCTTGAGGAAGTTAAGGGTTATCTGGGCCAAACCACTCTCTGGGTCCTCATGCACTATCACATGGGTCACTCGTGGGTCAAAGCGATTCAGGATCTCTGCTCTGATGAGATTGGCGAAATTTGTCACGATTTGTAGCTCCTGTTCTTCCAATAAGGAGCACAGGAACACCAGCTTCTCTTTACTGGAACATAAATATAGAAATAATATATATAGAAACAAAATAGGGAACAAATAACAGAAAAAACCTTAGCGTTCAGATTCCATCTGCATTTGCATCAGAAACATGACTTCTTAGCATATATGGATGCATTAGTTTGCACTCTACAGAGCAATCTTATTGAAAAGGGGGAGGAGTGACCTGCATCTTTCCAAGGTTGCATGTATGTATGATACATGACAATATTCACTTCTTAAATGGTAATGGAAGAGCTATATGAATATATTACATAAGTATTGAACACTTTTATGATATTGGACGGGCCCTTAATTGTAGGGAATAATTTACACCACGTTAGAAAGATTTGCTTATTTCTCACGAAATCAGCTTCTTTCAGAGATGATCTGAGGTATTCCTCGGAATTTCCATTCCTACGGGAACGTATGGAGCTCTTTCTGCCAGAAGAACTACTCGATTAAAATACTTGGAGGTCGATTCGTGACGAATTGTCAACTTCAGAATCTGAAACAACGCTGAAATACTAATTTACTTAGCAAACCTTGGAATGTCGCTAAAGTTTTCGTGCAATGTCAATAGGGTTGCACAAAATTTCTGTGGAACATCAGACTGCCCGCGTGCAATTAGCATTTTTCCCATCTCGGCATACGATCGAAAGGAAGATTGCAATTCTCGTTATTCAATAGAATGGGTGTGCATAGATCTGCTCTGGCTTACTCATCCCTTTTAAGATCCAGCTCCACCTTTTTTCTAAGCGTTCTAAAACATTGGACGTATTAGGTGGCTTTCGTTCCCTAAATTATATTCATTATAGTGCATTATGCCAAATGAGGAAAATATTTGTGCCACAGATACAAGGCTTACAGGAAAACAGTGAAGTTAGACAGTGAGGTCATAAATCATTCCTCCTTCCTTGTGGTTATATTTGTAGCCAAAAAATCAGTAGTGTAAGCTCTTGCAAACAAATTATTAAATAGATGGACATAATGGTAAACGTCATCGTCGCTAATAGCTTCAGTCAATTATTTCTTCGTGTTGAAAGAGTTGCAGGGGTTTTGTCAGATTGGAACCTGGGGAAGTATAATTTCCCCATAGCTAGGTTTCTACCTGGTTAGAGTCAAATCCGGAACTTTTTTATGGCTCCAAGCAAACAAGAGTAGGCGATATGAGCACTTGCTTCAGTTGAGATGCAGGATATATTCGCGCTGGGGTTTCCGTAGAATCCACTGAGTCATTCTTTGACCAAGATAAGGAAAGCGAAATGGAAGAGTCCATTTCCTCGTCTTCCTCCATAAAAGACCCAGTTTCCTCCTCATCTTCCTCCATGGAAGATTCGCTGTCCTCCTTGTCATCCTTTATATCCAGCTTTAACAAATGGTGATTTGAGTATGAGCACTTCTTGGCAAGTAAAAAATAGTCATAAAATGCGTTAATAGTCAGATTTTTAGGCATTGGAGGATCTACTTGAAAAATGCGCGTGGATTTGGATACTCAAAAATATCGATCAGATTCAATTTATACTAATACGATAAACATGGTATTGAACTTGAAACCTCATTGACTGAGGAACATGAAAAAATTAGGTTATTGATGGAAGATCTAACAAAATTTCTCCAGATACGAAGGAAAATTGCAAGTAGAGGCAAAGAAGTAAAAAAATTTTAGAAATTATTTTTCTATGATCGCGTCTCTCCAATTCGCCTAAAACATTTCCTAACATACTGAAGCAATAAATTCTTCAATATCCATACAATACAGCATCAGAGGAAAACTGAATGCAAACTCACATCTTCTAGGGAGACATAATCTTCATCAGTAGAAACAACGGACGATTCTTTCTTTTCAATGTCGATGTTTTGAAGAGGGCAAGGAGAAGTTAGAACAGATTTGTCCGATTGGACATCATCAGGTTCTTTCAAGGGAGTAAACGAGGCCTGGACGCTGGGTCCCCTTGGTGCTTCTGGGGGATCACATGGTTTCGTCTTTTCGCGTTTGCCACCCGCAAAACTAAAATGTGCAAAATTAGATTTTAAGTAACATGTCAAACAATTTTCGAAATTAACAGTTTAACAGATTGCAGCAGTGCTCCCAAACTTTTTTTTTTTAAGAGAGGACCACGTAGATACATTGGTCAACCTGGAATGGGTCGCAACTAAAAATCCCATGTTTTTGCGAAGTTAAATATTCGAAAGTCAGTTATTAGTATGCATTTGTGGGCAGCGTTTAAATGGAAATTGGGCCGCCCTTTGAATACCATAGGATTACTTATTCCGCAATGATAGAACAGTAAAAAATTCATTCACTGACACGAAGAGAACTTGACTAGAAACATGAATGAATTCCGTTAAAAGTGCCTTTAGAAAGTACATGATCCCAGTGGTGCCATAAGGAATAGTTCCATTCAAAAATAGTATTACAGCCCCAACATCAAGGTATGTCAAGGTATAGACTGCTGAAATATATATTAACAATTTTATTTCCCGGACGACCATGCGACATTTGATTTGACTGATCATCCCAAGTAAGGCCAACGAAGTCTGAGTGACAGACCTTGGTTCCAGACGTCTCTCTTCTTCATGAGCAGGAGGTACTGCATAAGAAAGCTTGTCTTCGAAAGGCTCTAACTCCAGCGTTGAAGATCTGCTTCTTCTTAACGGGCGAGAAGGAAGGAGATGAGTCTAAAAATTAGACACAAGGCCGAGATGCTAGAATGTAGTAGAGATAACGTTAAGGCCTGCAGTGAGAATCAATCGGTGAGAACTGACCCTGGACGCCAATTCGCTGCGAAAGCTCTCCAGCTGCAAAAGAGGAGAATGCTGATTTCACAGTTTTGAAATCAATATTTAAACGAAAAGACCGCTGTAAAAGGGACCATCATGACCATACCCTGCTACGGTCCACTATATGCATGAAGTATGAGACTGGCTTAGCCGTCCATGACACATTATCGCTCTTGAAAGCCATTTCTGTGATCTCCAAGATGGCACCAATATCTGCCGACAATCCAAGAAAGTGCGAGTCCGATCTGATTCTGATCCGAGCTTTTAAATCTGCAGCTCCTCGGAGTATCTCCACTCACCGTTCATCTTGCGCTCGTTCATTTGGAAGTTGAGCGAGCAGAGAGGCTGCGTTGAGACAATTCTAGTGCCATCTCTGAGGAGGAAAAAGAGTTGCTTCAATTGGTGATTCAGGCGGGATGAGAAGGCATGATTATTCGCCAGGATCACGTCTGCAGAGAGGATGAGATCATGGAATCGGTGGTCTAGAAAGTCTCCTTGGAAGAGCTTGAATTCTCCGTGCGTCTTCCCATACCACGCCATCCATTTGCGGAATGATGCAGCCATTCTCTGTGCAAAAGAAAACCGTCAGACTTGTCTTGACAGCTGGAAAAGACTCGAGAGACAGACGGGGAGAGCCACTCACTTCGGCATAACGGCTTGGCCGTTCGGCAATCTCTATGCCGTAAGAGATCTTCGCCTGGGTTGCACCGGCCACATGTATCACAACGTTACCGATACCCGAGCCAAGATCAATGAAGATTTCATCCGGGGTCAGGTTCACTATTTGCAGTATCTGCTCCACTGTGTCGTACAATGTCTCTCCATACACCTTTTCCAAAAGAGCAATCAAGGCAAATACGTCCCAATAATCAGAATTTAAAAATAGGCGCTGATAATAAAAAATGCAGAGAATGAATAAGCTTATGTAACCCATATTGAGATGACACATTTAAAAGCTACAATGGAAATCTGACCTCATCGGAGAAGACCTTGTAGTGTTTATTGAGAGACTCAGGCTCCGTGACACTTTCCGAGTAGACTAGATCGAGGATGTGTTCCAGAAGAGCCTGGGATGGGGGCTGATTCAATCGTTCTCGCTTGGCTGATACTGCCTCCTGTGGAAAACAGAAAATTTAATTTAGCTTTTTTTTTGGTAGAAAGCCTCCATGTAAAATAGTAAATGATTAAAGACCCATTCAACGCATATGAGATAGCATGAGTTCATGAGAGTCTTTGATTCATGCTATTTGAGGATGGAGAGGGTCATTATTGCCTGCTTGTATCGCAGAGAGCGGAGACAAGACAAAAAGTCTGGATTAGAAGGCATTTGTGCCTGTGAAAGCTCGTAGATAACACAAAATTGACTTAAGAGAGAAAATCAAAGAATAGAGTTTTAGCTCTTTCTCAGAAAGAGTTTAAGAGGTAAGAAAGTGCAGTCAATGAGACGTAACTATTATTACCGGTAGGTATAGACCAGAGTCTGAGAAGATTCGACTTGCGAAAGGAAAACGAATTACGGAGTTCATAGGCCCAACCAAGAAAAAAGTATCTGGATAGACCTTGATAAAAACCTTGAATTTCGGATAATGTCTTCAAGATTCCCCCCTCCCCCTCGCCCAGTCCCTCCATTTTTCTGCGTCGCCTGAAACCGCCGCCAATCCTCGAGGAAATCTACTCTGACCAATGCTCATGGTTTCCTTCTTTCCTCCACTCTCTTCTTCCAAAGAAGACTTATATTGAACATTTTCCACATCGGCTTTGGTCTGCCAGACCATTTCTGTCATGTGAATTGTTAAACCAAACGAGAATTCAGTCCATCACGGAGCAGTATGGTTGTCACCTTTGAATTTAACAAAATATGGACCAATATTCGAAATATACCCAGAGCCACCTTAAGCCAAGGCGCCAATCGATACTATGAGTGTGGCCTACTGCTTTGACTTACAGAAACTAACGATATTAGCTGCCACTAAGCTTTAGGTAAAAAAAAAACTTAGTTTAAATTAGTTTAAAATATGGACAAAACAGTGTCCACATTAGGACCAGTTTGCAGTATGGACATTGCATCAGAAATATGTACTGTCCATACTAATTATCAAAGGGTGGCAACCCTACGGGGCAGCCTCGGCTTGAACAGGCAGACACTTGCATGCTCTCCTTTCTGGCCTACATGAGTGATACTGCTCACCGGCATTCATCCGTGTCAGTGCTTTCTGTGTGAAAATTCTTCCAGGATTGCCTAACTTCCCCGAAGCCTCTGACTTAAAACCATGGTAAACGCAAGAAATTTGGACCTGTTTTATCCTCCGCGTGGTGATAAGAGAACCGTCGAGCGGGACTCGCTGCCGTTCTAGCTTGACGTCCGCGTGCCATCTGGTGTCCAGACTGCAAAACCGCAACCGGTGACAGCTCCATTTAGATCCAGAGGCGGAATGAAATAGGTCCAAATTGCTCACCTTTACACAATTCTTGTCGCAACAGTTGCGACTCCTTCCAAGTAAAGTAGCTTATAAAGCTAAAAAAGAAAGAAAGCAGGACTGGAAAGCTCACCAGTTGGAGTAGTGTTTTCACGACTCTGTTGTATCTATCGCATAGTGCTCGCACACTTTCATACCTAAAAAAAAAACACAAATAATGTAATATCAATAAATAAAATGAAATTTGAACGAGCTGCGCAATTACTCCAAGAGTACAAACCAACCTAGCATATTTACCTGTATTTATCAATTTTCAGATACAAGCTCATTATCATTCATCCATCTGCTCTCTATTTCAAGGGATTTTCCGGCTCCCCTGCAAAAGCCGAAAGTAAATTGGATTTTATGGGGTAGAAACCATTCATTTAACCGCTGCGTTGACCGCAGCGTTGCACAAGTGGCCAATTAATGCTTTCCTTGAAAATGAAAAGGACGGCTGTTTCACTTATACCTCTCACAATCAATCTCACAATCACAATAAGTCTGTAAAAACCAATGAACCCATAACGTCCTCTGATATTTGAATATGCAAGTGATATAATTCAAAGCCAGGAACATGGGAAGATAATAATGAGAACGGTGGAGAAACTCACTCGTGGGGATAGTAGTCTCCAAGTATCTTTCGAATCACTTGTGGATCCAACTGGAAATCCTCAAAGACAAACCTGTGGAAATTTCAAGATAAATGATCGAAATATTCAAGAAATATATCTCAAGAGTAAAATCACCGCTGTTTTCTTTTGCATAGCCTTTTTAGGGCTCATTAGTTGATGACAAGCCCCTTATTGTCTCTCCGGGCCAAGGTCGCACACGATAATTATGATCCCGACCATATCTCAGTGTCCATACTTCAATTACTTTGCACGCATGTGTTGCAGCAAGCATTGTTACCGACAGGAAGAGCAGAAGATTCAGAAGGACATCATGGAATATGAAATTGTGAGTTCTTTCTCTTCCGTTGCGAAGGACACTCTCTGCTTCGCGGTCGATTTCCTGCAGTTCGATTTAAAATAACTTGGCATTCTCCTTTCGATAATGATGCAAATTCGCTTGAAGGAACTAGAGAATTTCAAAGAGTAATGCGAGTGAACGCAATAATTTTTTTGAGGAACTAGTAGAAGAGGGATTGTTGGCCCACCAGCAAAACTCTACAAGGTCAATAGGAATTATGGTGCAAGAACAAAATTCGCGAGATCGTGAAACTTGCCTTTCAAAAATGTTGTGAATGTTCCATCGCGACCTGGACCAAATTGTATATACGAGGGCGGATAAAAAAAATAACGACCGATTTTTTAAATTATCAATCGACAATCAAAAGACTTCTTCTGTGAAGGTATGGGTAAACTGGTTGATCGTTGGAATAAGTGTATTTTAATGGGAGGAGACTATAGTGAGAAACGTACGTGTGGTTGTAACTGCGTAAATATCTGGCAAAAATATCTCCTCGGCCGTTACTTTTTGATCCACCCTCGTATAAGCCGTTCGCGGGTGCAATAAGACCATGACTTCCTGTTCTTTCCTGGCTCCATGGGGGGCAAGAGGAGGAGGAGGGGGGGACAAGAGGGGACTGTCACTCGACAGCTGTGAGGCAGATTTGGAGCTCCATTTATAGATTTTTTTCTCGCCGCTTTCGCACTTTGACAACCCTTTACTTGTTCAAGAGTCCAAAGAATGGTATGGTCTATAATTATTACAGCTGGAATAAAGAAATGCAGGGAGTTCAACTCCGAAAGAGACGAGTCCTACGAGTTAACTCCCGGCAACGTTCCATGGTCGATGGTGGAGAGTCTCAGAGAAAAAAAGTCGCAATCCTTTGTGCCTCGCTAAATCAAAAACGGAAGCGAAATTTGTCAGTATCTCGCCGCTCGGCTTGGGTTGTCTCTTTTTAGGAGTTCTATGTCCTTACGGTCCTCGACTTTTCAACACAAGAAAAATAATAAAATAACCAATATCAGCAATTGGCCACTCACTTGATCGTCTCAACAATCTCCTCTGTTTTAGCCTCTCCATTCTCCTGCAACATACAACACAAATATGAACATGTTCCGCATTACTAATGAGATAAATTCAGTTCAAAACTATTGCCTATTACTGCCCAAGGTTGAAGTTAAAAAAAAACATGCTTCCAAACCAAGGTTACACCGCTTGAAATGAATATTTTCTCTTGTGTTCAGTGTCACATTACTGCAACAAGCTTCGCTTCGGCATGGAACCGGTGCTGACATCTCTGCGACCAGTGGCAAAGTAAAACGGCCACTCAAAAAATGGTTGCTGTCATTCCGTTCAGTTTTACGGCGATGTGATATTGACATTTCCAAGATATTGTTGATGTACGTCGTGGTAGGAAAATCAATAATGCATAGGTGCGCAAGTACAGCCGACGCTTGATGTAATGAACTCGAAGGGACGTGCTAAAAATTTTCGTTATAAGGAAAATTCGTTATAGGGTATTCCCCACATTTCTCAGGAAAAAAGAGGCCCCTTCAACAAAAAAGTCATCTATTGCCAAATAAGGATGTAGTTGTCATGAAAAAATGCGTAGGTCTGAGCACGTGTCGCATAGCAAAAATACCGCATTCCAAGATGTGTGCATCCCGGGCAGAAATTTTCGTTGGTTTATCGGCGGGCCATAGCTGGGGAAGTTGGCTCATTTTCGGCGAATGATTGGACGGCCAATCACTCGCCAAATATGAACCAATGTGGCCGAGAAGGTTCCGAAAACCGCCGTGAGAAAGAACCAAAGTGGTCATAGGTCGTAGTAGGGAGTCACTTCCCGGGTTCTACTGAAATGAGTCCTCTGTTCCTTTGACACAGTTCCCTATGGTTTCTCACATAGATCTCAGAGGAAGACAATTAAATTCCTTAAAACATTTATCTGAAGATGTGACGTAGCCCTAGAATGAACCAGGAAATTCCGGCCCGGGTATGTGGGAGGATCCTACTTTCCATGATAAGCTAGGCGACCATTTTTCTCTAAATGAAGACATTAAAAGTTTATTATCGGTAAGGCGTGCCTGACCACCCACGAGAGGACAAATAACTTTGCATTCTCATGCGGTTCCGGGACCGATGCCCCGGCATCTGGAAGGAATATTGTTCGGGATATTCTCAGCTCCTAACGATGGATACCTGTGTAAGGTACTGCTCCTTCATCTAGCAGGAAGTAGTAGGGGTCCAAATGATGCATTCTAATCTCTAAAATATGCATAAGGCTCTTCATGTGTTTTTTTCCCTAAATCTTTTCACCATTGTGAAAAGTCGGCTTATGGTTGGGGGATGTGAGGTTTCCCAACAACGAGCCCGACCATAAGCCGGCTTAAACCAACCACATGCCAGTGATGGCCCAATGAAAATTTTTTTAAAATTGGAATGTACTTAAATGGGCATGCACAAAAGTGTGTCCTAATGTGGGTGAAACAAAAATCGGACGAGTCACGGACGCTTTCTATTCATCGGAAACGGAAAGCCCCAAATGGGTGTCAGTCGTGCACTTTCCTGACGTCGCTTTCTTATTCTCCACGACCACACAGATAAGTGGGTGGGGCATGCTCAAATTAGAAACGATTTTCCGAAAGAAAGTAGCCCTTACATGCGTAGTAGACTTAAACTTCGTAATAACATTTTTGTTCCTTCGGGCGAAAAAATGAGTTAATAAAAACCGAACAATTCGCTACACAGAATTTCGTTATAGAAAAACATTTCAACGTGCACGTGAATGGGGGAATGGGTGGGAGCTTGAAAATTTTCGTAATAGAGAAAATTTCGTTATATTGAGGTTCGTTATTTCGAGCGTCGACTGAAGATGGAATCGGCGTTCATCATAAAATTGTGTTTTGGTATGACTCAAACATCGTAAGCACGATTTTCAAGGGACGTTGCAGTTCTGCAATATTGGGAACGGGTGGAAGTGTTTTGTTTACACGCAATAAACTTGAATCTATTAGAAGTTCTTTACAGATAAGCAATGTGCCGTCTCCAAATTATGGACGACTACTGAAACGTGCTTATATTGGTGCTGAAGTGCCTCCCGTATTGGATATTCCGATCGAGAATGCAAATAAATGCAAACAGGCAGCTTTTGGTTCTTTTTTGTTTGTATTTCCATAAGAATGTGTTGGTATGGGATCCTCTGGTACCTCATGTTGTAATTCTGCAACAAGGTAATTGTCTTGACTTGGACAAACACGGACACCGTGTGATTGTTATTTGAATTATGAGAAGCATAATATGCGAATTAAAAAAATTGCGACAGTATTTCAGGATTCGGTCCGTAAAGGTTAAGAAGAGATCGCGAAAGGGGCTTCTCTAACTAGCCCTCGGTAAATCTCGAGCAAGTTCGTCCATGCACTATTTAAGGTTACCAAGGGGCGTCATATCCACTTTGGAGACCAATGCACATATCGAAAATCAAAGATCGGCTCCTACTTGTGAAGGGGAAACTTGGTAGAAGACACGCAGACTCGCACAAAACCCAGGATTATAATGCCTGTACTTTATTATCCTCTAATTATTAGAGATTATCCTTGATAGGCAGAGGGGCGGTCCCGGATCGAAGCCACGGAAGAGGGGATCAGCAGCTTCATGCATTCTTTTAAAGCAGGGGTGTCAAACTCGATTAGGCTGGGGGCCGGATTTAAGCCTTAGATTAGAGACCACAATAAAAATCAAGCACCAAATCTTTAAAGCAAACTGGCTGAAATTTGAAGTACTTTTCCGTAACCAACTGTTGAAAAGGACTTCGAGGATCGGACAAAGTGGACTGACCAGTCTGACACCCTTGTTTTAAAGCATGAAAAGATTAATGAAGAAATAGAGAATACGATTTTAAAAAGTTTAAGAGCACATGTCACAAGGAAGGGATTCGTGATTTTTCCCTCTGCTGGTTCCACACAATAATTTAAGAAATGCCGGAATAGAACAGTGAGAAGTAAACCCAGCCGGCGATTCCCTGTGAGTATTCAGAGGATCGAGAAGAAAATAATGGGTTCTAATTCTCATAAAAAGATCGTTAATTATCTGAGTGAAAGCGTCTGTACCGCTGCTATGAATAGAACTCAAGCCAACAAATAAAAACCACGAGGTTTATAGCACCACTAACCTCGGACCATACGATGGCGACAGCCTCCTGTAGAGCTGGACTTCTCAAGAATAATTGGGACTTTGAAAACGATCCAAAACCCCTCTGGTTCATGCCGATAGGGGATGCTGGATTCCGAGCCGGGCCACCGCAACCGTCAAACTTTTATGGTAGCTGAGGAGATCCCTTGCGATGCAAGCGGGAATCTACAGAGGAGATCATGGAGCACATAAAAAAGTCCTCACCAAATTAAAATGGCTGAGGTTTATGGTGTTTGAAAATTATTTTTTCAGAATCGTTAAGTCAAGTGAGACTAGAGACATCTCCCAGAGCCAGGTTCTGGAACATGCTGCATGAGGTTCTTAAGGAGCACCTCTTAGCTCTTAACTTCCGTTGTCTTCCCCGCTTCATACAGAGGGATCGAGCGATTTCAACCTGAAAATCGTAGCATTCTCTGGTCTCCATAAGAGAAAAAGGAAAAAGAGCTCGTCAGGTGAGGACCGAGCAATCCAGAGCGACTATCAGCGCGCGTGGTTTCAGATTTCTCTAATGTATCCTTGCTCGGGGAAAACTTGTCGAAAGCCTTCAAATTTTTCGGTACATTGAAGAGTGAACGAGAACGAGTTATTCCCTTCGAGGCTCCTATATACTCATGAGAGTTTCTTACTAAACGCCTAAACACGTCTTCAAGGGTAATGCAAAGTACTCTTTCCAAGCGCCACCTCCGATACACTTGTCGGCGTTAAAACTCTTGGATGAATTGCAATCTGTTGACAACAAAGCTGAATAATATTGCAATAGAAAGACGCTGTTACAATTTTTGCTAACTCTCGATAAACTGCGCCATGAAGTGCGACAGATCTCTCAAGTCTTTTCTGTATTATTCGTCCTTTGCGCCAACGAAAGATTCAGCTTGATGCTCTGCAAGTCTGAATGGTAATTCAGACGAATCTTTCTCATTGAGAGCGGGCACGATCGATTCGGCTTTCAGGAGGCGACTCGACTCCAATTCGTTTGACGTCTTGGCTCAATGGCCCTGCTGTCAAATTAAATAAAAGTGAAATTCCACTCTAATAGTACATCCAAGACAGAGAATTTGATATTGAAAAAACCAGATTTGGAAAGAAACTGGAACAAAGCAGAGAGCCAGAAATAAAGTGAAAATTATAATGGCGTATATAAAGAAAAGGTGGAAACAAAGATCATTCAGCGCCATAATCACCACGAAAGACAAACTTCATAACAAACCCAAGAATGACAACTGACAAGCTCACCGAGCTTGCAGGAAGCTCAAGAGCCACTAAGTCACAATCGGGTTTCTGGCCTGGCAGTGGATCTCCGCGACCGGAAAGATGTCATTGAGATGACAAAGACGAGCGCGACGATTTCCAGTTGAGCTCGATTCCCGCATTCGAAGTCGAACTCAATTGAAAAATAAGTACAACCAATGTGCGGGATGACAGGACGGATCGAACAGTCACGGCGAGAAATGTGCACAAGTACGTAAAGAAATATGAAGTGTTGAAGTAGGAGAGGACGTTTTAGAGTTAACTAAAAATAAGTCTAGTTGGGCGTATTCGATTCGATTGAGTTTCCGGCTCCATGGTCTATCGATGACTTTCCCTCAGATGTCAGTGACTGTATTTAGAGGGAGCTTAAGGCTGCGCGAAATTTCTCTCGGAAGTCTCCGGAGCACTGTCAAGATTTTGGCGATATAACGTGCAACGTGGTCTATTCTAAACCGATGGACATTCTGGACTCGGAGACTCAGGATCTTCGAAGACGACACCAGCGGGGATGGATCGAATATGCCAAACACAAGCGAGTCCTCTATGTTATGCGAACCCAAACTGCAAAAGGGTGCGCAAACAGGACGAATAAATGCATTAATAACGCCAGAAGATGATAATCAAGCTACAAGTATTGCATGAGAAACATGAATCCATTTTTGCACGAAAATCCGCCTATAAGTGAAGTCACATATCCATGTTTCCCCTTCAGTCGACTGTCATGGAAATGCAACGTAAAACAACACAAGACACACCCATACGTGTTATCCTACCTCGAGTCTGTCTGGGAAGTGACACTGAGTCGTCCGAATTCTATGGCGACGAGAGGACGACGGGATGATCATTGTGATGTCATTGATGACGTCATCTCGTTCCCGGGTCGAGAAATGAGACCCAGAAAACCCTTGTCGTGCGTACGGATGGGCTTCGTACTTTTTTGAATCGATACCGTACACTTTTCGATTTACTGGATGGGATTTACAATGGAATTAACGTTCAAGGCGTGCGAGCTTACGCGAGAAAATGTACGAAGTCAATTATAGAGCAAAAAAACGTTCTATACTTGTGTTTGTGTTGAATCCATGTTGGTAACATCGAACGCTGGCTGCTCATTCACAAGTAACATGAGGTTAGGCCTATGTTTGGTTCAACGTTAAATTAATTTCCTTTCCTGACATCCTCTTGCGCGTTTGTGAAGAATATTCGGCAGATTCGTAGTTTTACTGTGAGCGTTAAAATTAAAATAACTATGAATATTATGACCTCTATTTCTCGGGGATACATATCATAATCATAATTGATTCTTCAAGTTTCACTATTAGGAAGCAAGGAGGCGGTGAAACGGCAAACCCAGCCTATTCTCTGGTCCTGCGACCTCGCACTCATCCATGTTCATTGGCCGACAGCCATCACATCTAACGGACCCTTACAAAACAGAGGCAGCTGGAAGAGGAAACGTGGTTAGTTGTACCCCCCTACCCGAAACTAGGGTTGCAATCTTTGACGTTAACAAAATATGGACAAATGGAAGTATGTAGAAATATTCGAAGTACACTTGCATATGAGGCAACGCTGCAAATACCCACAGCCACATGCCAAGACGCCAATCGATACTAAAAATGTGGTCTACTGCTTTGTCTTACGGAAAAGAGCGGTTTTAGTTGCTATTACGCTTTCATATAAAAAAAGAAACTTAAGTTTAAAATATGGACGCTAGTGTCCATATTAAGACCAGTTTGCAGAATGGACATTGCATCTGAAATATGTACTGTCCATACTAATTATGAACGAGTGGCAACCCTACCAGAAACCCTCTACAGATTCAGGCCCGACTGCTGAAACCTCCTTTAGTTATCGGTTCTTTTAAAAAGAATACATGGACTCCTGTGGGAGAAAAAGAGCTCTTTAGTTTAAAGGCCCCTTTATCTCCCCTATACGAGACTTGTGCATTCGGGTCTTACTCTTTTACTCTCTCAAAAATGAGATCACCAGGTCTGACTCGAGGAACAGATGATAACCCTAGTCGTACCCTTGACATGGGATCGCTGCAAATCGCAAGGAATACAATCCAACTCCTATCTGACAGAGGAAATCGCAGAAGACTGAAACAATGAACCATTGCCAAAATGTTGTGGTTGATTGTCTTAGTAAAAGTGGTCCACGTTTAGTACTGTCTGTTTCGGATACGATATCTGCTGTTAAACTAAATAGGCGTAATGACAAATGAAGAAAATAACTATCTGCAGCAAGCATCAAAAGTTCATGCAATGAACAACATTGTTGCTGTTGCGGTCTGAGTATCAGCCAATCTTCAATTTTGTCCAACTTATCCTACAAATTTTCCTATAAATCATTAGTGGCAGTGCTTCATGCACAAAAGAAGAAAGCATAAGATGAAACGAGTGAATCGATTCCATTTATTTCCATTCATGAGATGTCCTTACAGTCAAGACAGACAGGGCAACTCCCAACTCCTTGTTCAAATCAAAGGTTTTCTTCCATGGTTTGGCACGACACTTACACCAGAAAGAGACTCGAAAATGTTCAGCATTTTCACTTTTTTTGATAGCTGCTATGAACATCGACAGGACTCATTCACACGGCAGCTGACCATCTATGAACAAGCAAGCTGACAAGGAAGGCAGTACAGGTAAATCTTGATGGGGGGGCCAGGGTAAAATCTCAATAAATCTCTTCTTGGTCACAACTCAATGATTCTCCATCATAAATATTTCTTTTGATATATCGAAACATCTCTGAAAGAAAAAAGGAAAGCAATGACAGGACAATGAGAATTAATCTCCATGGACACAGGAGGAGAAAGAGGATGCACCAAATACATCTCCATGCCAAGAAGGAAGCTCCGAAAACAAGTCTCATGCAGACACGTTTCCTCTGTTATCACAAGGGGTTCCAACCCTTATCTTGTCATTCCTTCAGACCTGACCCATAATACAATTTTGTAAAGAAAGATCACACTAAGAGGCAACTAAGTAACATAAAGGAATAGAGTACTTTCAACAACTGATAAAAAAAAAATTGCTTCCTTTACAGGTGGGAGCAAAATGCAGATATGTTCCTTCGAGCACTGGGAAAAGATAAGCAACAAAAAAGCTGGAAGCAGTGAAACCTAAATTAATTCCTGATTGATTGATACCTGAAGGTATTTTGCTCTTGGCTTGGCTTGATAGCTTGAAACACAATCCATACATCAGAGGGATCCTTGCAAGTGAGCAGTGGTGGAGATTCCATGATACAGTATTACGCACTTTTATCGGTATCCAGCAATGGTTGTACTTGAAATACAAACAGAGGCATTTGAGAGAAGAGATCATGCTCAATATCAACTCATGATTCATCAACAGAACAATTAAGCAAGAATAGGGCTGAAAGTCTTCCCTAGACATGTTCCCATCCTTACCACTTCGGAATGAACCAAGAGATACATTACTCTACTGGCACCTTCCAAGACACAAAAAAGGAGCAGAAAAAAAATTGCAAGTTCTTCCTCACCAGGGATGTATTACACAACCCATGACTGAAATAGCAGAAAATGATGGAAAAGGTAAATCAAAAGGATTGAATCATGAGCATTGAAGCATCAAACCATCAAATTGGCCTCAATGATTCCGATCCCCTTGGTTGATCACATGATTTGCAAAAGTAGGACCATACTCTGTCAAAATTGACAGACTAACGGAATACATGATCATGATGAAGATGAATGGAAATCAAAATCAGGTTAAATGATCACAGGGAAAATGGAGATTTCTCATAGGGACATAACTCATGCGAACATACAAGTATGTAAATGAGGGGAAGGAGGAGTTCATGGGCAGGTGTATGATGAATTGTTCAAGTGATTTGCCAAATAGTACCAGAAACTATGAGAGTATTCCCTCACAAACATTCCTCAGCCAGGAACCACAGGCCTGCAATCTACTAGATAATACTGAAGGCAACAGATTCCAAGAGAACAACGTAGATTAAGTAGCCAATGGAAAATGCACATTATGCCAACCAACTTGGGGGAAAAAACTCTCATTCTTCATTATCACCCGGTTTCGTTTGTTACAAGGAACAGAGAAGAAATGAATAATAAAAAATGAACATGACCACCTATGACATGAAAAAAAAACCATAATCATTATAATCATTGAGCTACAGATGAACTGAACTAGCCTAAAGATGTTGACTAGCTTCAATGGAAATAGGAAGTCCACAGACACAACCGGAAGGTCCAACAGCCACTCGATGAAAGGCTCTTTGGGTCAGCAAAATACTGGATCCATCTTCTCATTTATGTTTCAGGAGGGAGAAATGTGTAGAAGATGCATACCAAGGGAATGGGACAACATAGGGAGGAACATCTTGATGTGGATGAAGAAAAATGGCTTGGGTTTTCCACTCTTTCTTTGTGCATTGCTCCTCAGGCGAGGGAAAAGGGGGTGAGGAACGAACGACAGCAATAGTCCTTCTCTCCCTCTGAGTCCTATGTCTGCTCAATGAGGGGCTTGAAATCAGGATTGACAAATGAGAAACCCTTGAATTCCTCCTGATTGATGCTCTTGACCAACTGTGGGAGAATTGGTGTCAGGACTGGCTCCTCTTTGGTGAATTCTTGATCAAAGTTGGATGCATCCTTTTTGCTTTTCTGTAAACAGTTAAAAAATGCATAATTAAATAGATCTAAAAATATATAGAAAGCTGGAGGACATTTAGGATAATGAAAACACAACTCACGATTTTTGGTTTGATAGGAGGCTTGACCTTGCGTTGCTCCAAGGCCTCCCACTCGATGGGTTTGAAAAAGGGATGCCGTCTAATGGCTTCTTCGTATCCATGGGACTCCATGCAGCCAAGCCGCTTGCTTGGGTTCTTTGTCATGAACTGTAACAAAAATCCAGGTTTCAGTTTACTAAAACACTGCATGTGAGAAATTTGGTTCCATTAAGTCAAGAATGATAGGCAGAAGAGCAAGCCAACAAGAATGCTACATAGAGTCATGATCAAGTACTGTAATCATGGATTCTGAGTAATTAAGGAGGAAGCTATTTTATAGCTTACGCCTTTGAGGATGGAGCATGCATCCCGGCTGAGCCAGACAGGATAGAGCACATCATCATGAAGAATGGATTCGAAGAGATCATCCTCATTGTCTGCCTCAAATGGTGGCTGCCCAGCCATCATCTCATACATGAGAACACCCAACGCCCACCAATCCACACTTGCTCCATACTCCAGCTCTTGAAGGATCTTTGTAAAATATAAAATTGTGGATGAATAAATGGACTTACACGTAAAGAAATTCTGAGTGAACACTTAGTAAATTTCACCGAGAAAGGTGGCCTCTTACTCTGCAAAAGTGCTGAAGGCAGACTTAATATATGAATTCTAAGTAGGGATGCAATGATATCATATTTTGCTGATTGTTCTGTTGCTGGAAAACCAAAGACCAAAATGATAAAGTGAACTTTTCTGATTGGCTATCCATTGTGTCCAAGCCTGTAGTAGATCCTTAAACAGGTTGGGAACTTCACATAATGCATACAGGGTGGGCTTTATGTTCAAATACAAATTTTCTCTACATGTAATTTTGAAATGTGGGTCAATTTCAAAATTCAGAGATGTGCATCTGAAAGCCCTTTGTCCTGTCTTCATAGTTTGTGATGAGGACAATTCAGAGCGTTTTATTCATTGAAATGGAGGACGAAGAAAGAAGGCGCAGTACAAATGTGGCTCTTCATCTTGCCAGCAAAGAAATGGGAGAAATCTTTCGTCTTCTAGGTGACATGGGCATTAAGTGGAACTTCATGTATACTACCATCAAAAGATATTATGAACTTCGTTCTTTCAAGGACTGACCAAAGCTTGGCTGCCCACACACCAAAAGAACCAAAAACATCATTCAAAAAGTGAAAAGTTGTGTTTCAAGAAATTCACAGTGGTCAGAGAGAAGACTGGCAAAAGATCTGAACATCTCAAGGTCCATCATCAGGACAGTTTTGAAAATGGACCTTGGACGTGGAAGGACCTTGGAATGGAACTTTCAAAAAAGGAAAAAATCAACCCCTGTCCAAAGAGTAGAAGTGAAAACAGGAGACCAGACCAGAGGCTTTGTTGAGGCATTTCGTAGGTGACCAGTGGAAATCGGCACTGTTTACAGATGAGAAGCTTTTTCACTGTAGAGAAAAAGCATGATTCCCAAAACAATCGGGTCTATGAGACCAACAAATCTGCTATTCCAGATGAAATTTTGGGGGTCCTAAGGACACAGAAGCCTTCAAGTATGATGGTCTTTGCTGGAGTATCCTTTTGTGGTCACACGAGGTTGACTTATATTCCATCTGGAGTGAAAATCAATGCAACTTCCTACATCAGGGATGTCCTAGAGCCAGTCATCAAACCCTTGAACAATACTTTATTCAAGGGAGCCCAATGGACGCTGCAGCAAGACTCGACAGCAGCTCAATAGGCCGAGACGACTTGAGAGTGGTACCAGAAGGAACTTCTGGATTTCATGAAGTGGGAAGAATAGCCATCATCATTGCCATACCTGAACCCATTGGATTACTCCATATGGTCCATCTTAGAGGCAAAGGTCAACAAATTTGGAAGCTCTAAGTTGATCCTTACTTAGGTAGTAGGACAAGGTAACAGAAGAGACTGTTGAAAAAGCATGCGAACACAGGATTTGGAGGTTGAAGACGTGTAAAGGCAAATTGTGGACATTTTGAATACTTTTATTTTCATGGAAGTCTTGTTGTTCAAACTTTAATTTTAGAAAGTTTCATTTGGTTTCAATAAACCATTTAGGCATAACACCTCTAACCAAAGTTTGTATTCAAACATAAAGCCCACTCTGTAAATCTCAACTGCCCAGGCTACCTGATGTGCCCACCCCATCATCCCTCACTGCACACACTACAATCCTCCCTTAATGGCACATCCTGCAACTACAGACCTATTCCCTGCACACCATGCGCACTTGGATTTCATTCACCCATCCTTGCATCATTGTCCACATCCATGCATAGAAAATCTGGAGCAGGAGTAAAAGTATTTAAAAAATGATGGGAGTGGGATAAAAAAAAAAAACATCCCAGCCATAAGAAATCATTGCAAGAATGCCCCCATGCATAAGGTTAATCTTGCTTTGATGCATTGTAACCATCCAACTTAATTTATAAATACTTACTTCAGTTATTACTTGTACATCATAGGATTAAATGAATAGTTCAAAAACTAATGTTTATAACTCCTGGATTTTTAAATCTTCATTTGAATTGGTCAATTACTCCTCCTGATCAACACAAGCATAGTGTCATGCTCCTGCTGCCCTTGCCAAGAGTCTCACTCCCTCTTGCAGGTTATTAATGGCACTCCACACACCTGCAGATGAGTGGTTCCACTAGGGCTGATGATAAAGGGCAAGGACTGCTATGCATATGATGTGAGCAGAGAATAAGATATGCTTTTGCAAGACTTGCTTTTGTAAGCCCTTCCAACACCAAAATGACATCAATGAATGAAAAAACGAAAATACACCTTGAGACACATAAGCACCAAGAGAGTCCCCTGTGTCACTTCTCCAGCCCTTCATTATGTTGGCATGTCTTAGAACCCATATCCTCAGATGTCCTCATGCCATGGAAACTAAACAAAGAATTTTCTTCCTCTTCGTTCCTTCTTTATTTGAGCATGTCTTAATTCACTTCTTTTCTTTCATTCTGGGGAAATTATGAAATACATTAAAGTGCTCTGTATGTACAAATAAAAAAGGAATAAATCTCATCAGTTAACTTTTGAAAAGGCAAAACCCAACATGGGTCAATCCTGGGGAATGATGGAACTTCAAACAGGTTAAAGCTAAAGAAACCTGGCAAAGAAGATGGCTTACAAAATGAAGAGAGCAAATGCAGGTAATTTCCTTTCTGGAAACCATCTTTGATGTGTTAATTTGAGATAAACCAACACATACTTTTTTTCCCAAGTATTGAGACACAACTGCATATTTTCTGTAATTTTAAGGCTATCTGTGACTAATATGCCTATTTTTGAATAATTGGGCAATATGTTCTTACCCTGGATAAACATCAAGCAGAACAGCAGGAATTCCAGTGATCGAGTACAAAAGTAATTTCTTATGCTTCCCAAAATAAATTGAAGGAACCTCCATGATTGCAGAGAAGTATTAAATATTTGATAATTTCCTATATATCTTATTGTCTTGCATTAACTAGGCATGGTTTAAAATTACCAGCCAGGTATAATAAGAATGCATACTTTGGAGGGCCACTACACTTTAACTTTGAAGCACTCACATGGAGCATGCTGTATGTACTTGCTTCCTTCTGCCCATTGCACTTTCTATGAACTCTAAGTCATTCTTAGTATCCACCTTTCCATTTTGCATGGGGTGGGCAAGTGAAACTGGGAGTTAACCTTGCTGCCCCTTTTCAACGCTTTCACTGCTATAATAGAGTTAACTGGAGCACATAAATTTATTTTTTCTTGTGCTTCTTACCTGAGATTTTTCAGGATGATATGAGCCAGACCAGTTATACACTTACATAAGGTAAATGAGGGTACTCATATATTTTTATAAGTAAGGCCCACAATGTTGCACCAGAAGTGAAAAACTCAGCACAGGATGCATAAATAAAAAGGATGTAGCAGTGAAAGCACATATGGAAAGTTTCCCCAATGCACTTTCACTTCAACCATGTGTTGGTCAAAGATTAATTCACAGCTTGGGATTCTTGCCTATCAGAATGCAGGGACAAAAGCAGGAGTAATCTTTTCAATTATCTCTTTCTTTCAAGATCTTCTTTGGCAGTTGGTGGCAAATCTTGGAGTCCTACAGACAGTTTTTGTGACTTGCTGCTTCCATGAGAAGACATTCCAAGGTTCTTGTATGAGAGGGACTGATAATGGGATCATCAAAAGTAAACTGAGGAATGCCATGGTATGATTCCATAAAATTTGAATCTATGTCTTATCAGTCTCACTCAGCAAGACCTGTCCTTGAATGTTTCAAGACAATGAAATCACCTGCATGGGTGATGTATGTATGGCAAATCATAAGTGAAGATTCAACAGGGTGGGGCTAAAGTTAGTAATTCCACATTATTTTTGATTCCACCTGTTGGCAAAAGTTGTCAGGAGGATATAATGGTCAATCATACCAAATACCATTGAAAAGTCAGAGTTCACACCAGGCTAGGAAAACCATTGCAAACAAGGGTTGTTGGAATGGATACATGCAGGCAGGCAGCCCACTTGCATGTCCTTCCTGGGAAATTCCAATTTGTCGCCACAGGTTCGCAGGAACAAAAAAAAAATTTCCTACACTGGTTCACTCAATGATGTGTCTGACTAATGATAGCATATTTGATCAGGGCACAATTTTTCAAATGATGCTTTATGAATCCCTACCAACAAGGGATACAAGAGATCCTTGCCACATTCATACTTCATGAGTTAGGCTAAAACATCCATATTGCATAGACTTCCCAGGCTAGCATTGAGATGAGACAGCAATTGCTTGGAGGATTGTTGAAGGGGAAAATCTTGGCTTCTGGGAAAGTCAAGGGAAGATCCTATTCATGTTAAAAGAACTATGAGATGAAGATGTCAACCAACTAGCACAGGCAATACTCAACATTGGGAGAGCAATAATATCAATGTGGAAAGCCATGGTGTCTCTGAAAATGACAGCCTCATTCAACCCTGTGATTTTATGCAGCTGAAATAAGTTTCCACAACCCTGGGATGGCCTGATAACGTCTCAGTAACACTGTGACAAAGATTGAAGATGTTATCTGATCTACTCTGATGGAGAATTTGATGAATTTCTCATAGTTGGGCCTGGAGGTAAGGGCTATCATACTTCCTGCAACCCATAATAAATGATTGGAAATCAAGTCAGGCTATTTTCTCCCACTGCTTTTTGTTTTTCCTTTAAGATGTGGTTGAGAAGTTAAGAAATGACACACATGAAGGGGGTTCTGACACCAACTTATAAGAAACAAGAAATAAATAAAACAAGATGCCCAAGCCCAGCCCAGTAGGGACCTCCTTTCATTTAAAGAGACCCTCATTTTGTCACCTACTTGAACAAAATGCCATCACTTTCAAATCCTCAACCACCAAAAATCTAATTTCTTAGTTAAATTTGGCAAATCTACCCATGGTGCCAATGAAATGATGATGGGAAAATGGAGGGTTGTGTGTGATTCAATCCATTTGCCACAAAGGCTAGTCAAGAACGGACAGTACTGGTTGGGGACACTGTGCCACACTACAGTGAAGGCCTGTGTCTTATGCTTATGCCCTTTATGGTCCAGATACTAAAGGGCTCTTGGGAACTCATGCTTCCCCCCTCCCCTTCCCATGAACAAATTTTAAATCCAAAATTTGCAATAAAAATGGCAATTTTGGGGCAAATTTGCCACAAAATGAACTCAGCCTGCATCTTGTCCAAATCTACCTGCTTGCCAATCTTCACATTGGTCAAGGCCATTATTTTCTCAGTTATCATTTTGGACAACAAAAGTGTGACACACAGATGAACAGGACGGGATCATAAGTGATCACTTTCCTTTCAGAAAAGGGGGCCCACTAAAAGGAACAGGCTTAAGGACACACCAATATGAGTGCTACTCACCTCAGGTGCAATATAGTCTGGAGTGCCACAGAAGGTCGTGGTGGTTGCAGTGTCTTTAATCCCTTCTTTACACATCCCAAAGTCAGCTATTTTCACATGTCCTTCACAGTCCAAGAGAATGTTGTCCAGTTTCAAGTCTCGATAGATGACACCATTTTGATGGAGGAACTGGAGGGCCAAGGTCACTTCGGCGGCATAGAAACGAGCACGTGGCTCATCAAACTTCCGAGCCCGCTGGATTTGAAACATAAGGTCACCTCCATTCACGTACTCCATCACAAAGAACAGCCGATCCTGAAAGGAGAAAAAACAGTCACTACTACATAATCCCATTCAACACTCACTAATCAGTTCTGCATTATCAGCATGGAATGAATGACCATTAACTCTTTGATGGCCAAGTGCACTATAAGGTATACTTCATTATTGTGTCATGTTTTAAATTTTTATTTGTATTTCTGAGTTTGTTCATAAGATAGCAGCACCCATCAAGGTCAGGAATTAGTTTACAAGTGACAATGTGCATGGTGGTTAACGTGTTGGTTTTTTAAAAACATTTTCAAGGCTTAATTCTTCAAGATGAATCTAAGATCATTCTATGGAGGCAAGGCTCAATTTTGTATATAGTTGTAGATTTAGCTTGATAAATTTCCCTTCTATTAAATCTAGAATAAACTATTTTGATGCCATTAAATTCTGCAGAATCTGGTCTTTCAGTTCATACCAAACAAGTTATAATAGAATTGGAATTTGATGACATAATAGTTGACTTTAGGGAACTATGCAATTTTGTTTGCTGGTACCCAAAAATGGCTTGGGCACAAATGGGTTGACTAAAAAAAAAAATCTGTATTTCTATATTAGCAATGGATTCAAATTCAGAACCTCAGTCTGAAAGGAGCAATGGAGAGCAGTGAGGAAAGGATGTCGGGCAGAGAGAGCCAAAATTCGCTTCTCAGTCATGGTGCAGTCCACGTCATCATCTTGAAGGATCACATCCTTCTTCAACACCTGGGGAAAAAATCATTATCAGAACATATGAGGCTGAACTTAGAATTCTCACTCAAGGATAGATGCCAGGGTGCAACAAAAATTAAGTTGCCACTTTGTACACTTTGATAATTATGAGTTGAATTTGTAATGGCCTGGAAATTTAGGTAATCAAATTAGAAAAGCAAAAATTCAATAGAAAGCCTAACTCAAACCTCTAAATGTTTACAGACATAGAATGCAAACAACTCTAAAGGCATTGCTGAGGCATAATGACTTTTTTTTAAACTATCCAGCTATCGAGCCTATACATCAAGAAGAGATAACCAAAGACACCATGCAGAGTTTCCTTCCAGTGTCATAAAAAATTCCATTTTACAGATATTTGCACAGGGGAAATGTGATGAAAAATACACACCTTAAAATTGGCACAAAGGGAAGGATACATGACTCTGTAGCCTGTTACTCCATAATCTACTATGGTCAAGTCTGTTTAAGTAATGCAAAATTAGGAAACACATAATTGCCAAACTGATAATTGGGCAAGTCACTTTTAACCACTAAGTGTGAACAGAAGCCTTCACTTTGTAACTGCTGATTTCCACTTAACCTTAATAACTATTTGAAGAAACACTGGGATATTGCATGTACCTTGACAGCATAGACTTCATCAGTGCTTTTCAGCTCTGACAGCAACACTTTCCCAAATGAACCTTTCCCGAGGACTTTGATGAAAGTGAAATCATCAAGGCCAAACTTGCGTGCAGCACCAGCACCCCTCGTCAATAGATTGTCCAAGCTTTTCTCTGTGGGAAACAACACACAGAAAATAATAGAAATGTTTTTTTTTTTAAACTTAAAAACAAACTTTTCACCATGAATTGTAAAAGAGGGATGAACTGGACAGTATTCATTTGGCTTTCAAGTTGCAGTCTCATTCAATCTCT
The DNA here is from genome assembly GCA_905338385.1 of Darwinula stevensoni. Taxonomy (NCBI): domain Eukaryota; kingdom Metazoa; phylum Arthropoda; class Ostracoda; order Podocopida; family Darwinulidae; genus Darwinula; species Darwinula stevensoni. The sequence goes on from CAJPEV010000412.1 coordinate 83,457, forward strand.
ACAATGTCAACTTGTGTGCTTATCATTTTAGCTAGTTGCAATCACAGATGATACCTTGTAAACATCATTCTGTCATACACCGAGACTGACATCAGTTGTAGCAATCCTGGAAATAGAAAAATACTGACCAAACCCAACTGACAGATTTTAGGATCCATATGCAGTGGTGATGACAACCAAGGGAAGGAGAGAAGCAGATCTCATAATAGAGACTTGAACTTCCCTTCTTCCCATCAGGTATCATAAACATCCAATACATGGAAACTTTTAATATAAAAGGACAGCAAGATTTAGCAAGATTCTATGCCTTTCCATGTGAGCTGCATCCACTGATAGCCACAGTTTACCATATAAAAGCCACATCCCCGAGTAGAGTCCTGGGAGAGGCCATGGTCATGGACAGAGGTCATGAAAATTATATATAAAACTGTATTACAGGCAATGTGCTGACAAACTGAACCAGAAGTGAAGATTTGGCTGGAAAGGAAAAAGTAGCAAGAGCAGAGCAGGCTGCATTACAAAGGAGAAAGGTACATATATATACCACAGCACAATGAAACGAGTATTTAGTTGTGTAGGTGCACTTTAGTTCCATATAATATATAAGCTATAATTATTAGCACATGATGCAAATACATTAGAGAAATGATCTCCACCTTTCCAGTGAAGATGGGATAGGGAGAGGTGCTTAGTAGTCTCTGTTGCATGAAAATTCCTGTTACTTCAAAATGCTACAAAAACTTTTTGATTGAAAGATGAGTGTATATACAAAGAAGCAAGTGGTTTATCAGTGGTCTCCGCATTGACTCACTTTTGCATGGGATGTTGAACAACTCATGTCCAAATTCTTTTTCAGAAAGAAATTACGTGCAGTAGAGTCAACATAGCAGGTTCACATTCAGTTGGGACATATGAGAAATTCATACCAGCTTGAGTTTTGGTGTGTTCTCTCTCCTTGCTGCTGCCGAGGATTTTGTCCCGGTCTTTAAGCCTTTGGTCCATGACCTCTTGAGCAGCAAGCCTAAGGGCCAACTCTTGCTCATCTGCCTGTTGGTGTCCAGCTGCTGTCCCTGCTTCTAGGGACACCTCACGGTCTTGTATCGCGGGCAGCGGCGACGTGTAGGACTTCTCATAAGTTGGCATTCCGTGATCGCTGAATGAGGACTGAGACCGAGAAACAGAAGGTACAGGGTGGCCCAAAAATACATATGATTTCGAAAAATCGAATTTTTGTTGGACAACTTCCCGAAGTGATTCAAGCTCTGCATTGATGTGGGAGGTGGTCATTTTGAGCAAAAATTATGTTTATTTTGATGATGTGGGTTGTATAGATGTTTATTTAACTAATTGTTTATAAGAATGTTTGATATTTTGAATAAAGGACTTGATTTTTCGAAATCATACATATTTTTGGGCCACCCTGTATTCAACCCTCCACCTAAAGCAGTAAGCCTATACCAAAGCATTTGTCAAGTCAAGTCACCTTCTTTCTGCCAGTCTTTTGAGTGAGATCCTTGATCCCAATTTTTGTAAGGATCTCTGCCATCTTCTTTGTGTCAATCCCACAATTGCTGGCAACATTTTTCTGGCACCTCTTATGTACATTCATGCAACAGACTGAAATCAGAGACAAAAGGCAATCAGTTTTTGCAAAAGATTCTGTCCACTTTTCTGACTTAGCCAGAAAATCAAAGGCTCACCTTCACATTGTAGGCCTTGCCTGAGCAAACCATACAGCAATGAGCCACAGTGGTCACAGAATGTGAACCTCTTGTAATTGTGTATGCGGAAGCGATGGGGTAAATTGACGCTGAATCGCTGCCCAAGCATCTGCAGAAACACAAACAGGATGAATTGTCACATCCCTCTCTCACTCTGCAAGACAGTTGGCATGACTCACCTCATCTTGAGTAGCATCCTTCATACCCTGACATCGTGTGACAATTGAGTCATGACACCGCTTGTGCACCACAACTGTACACACTGAAGAACACCAAAAGCATTTTAAATTTCAATTTGAATTCCATGAGAAAATTGACAAGCATGTTACTAATTCAGATCTTACCTTGGCACTGGTACCCTTGCTTCCCAAGACCCCTGAGGGATGAGAAAAAAAATCTTTGTCATCTGTACAAGAAGCGAACAATTAATATATTAAAGAGAAATATATATATATATATACAATGAAAAACAATGGTCTAACACTAGGACCCCACTCTGTCCAAGACAATACTACAGACATCATCCTCCATCACATCTTTTTTACCTGAATATCTTGGAAACAACTGAAGTGAATACAAAACCATAAGCTTTGAACTATAGCCTGCTGATAGCCAATTCACACTGGGAAGGCAAGGGGGGTAGGGGGACAAATAACAGAACAAGTTTAGAAGTGGAGGCTTAAGTCCAACTACTTCCTTTGCCATAACCCTAAACCCTTTAACCCTTAAACCCTTACTTGCTCACATCCAACATATTCCCATGCATAATTTTTAAAATACCTGAAATACTAATTGCTTGCATGAAGTTGTTCAAACATAAAGGGCCAATTTCATATTTTAAAAGAGGGATAACTGTGCCCTCATTCAAAACACTTCAAATTTTCAGTGCCCCAAAAGAATAGCTCCTTCCAGCTTTTGCATGTCATTACAAATTTGATGGCAGGTGATTTCAGTGAACCCAGGGCATTTTAAACAAGAAGCTTCTGGACATGTCTAACTGAAACTAAATAAATTCTAGAACTCAAAGCACAGGTGAAGCAACACAGCTAAAAAAAGTTCATACTCTTAAACAGCATTATACATCCTGTTAGTATAAAAAGGACCAACTTTACTTAGGTGGAATTAGACATACCAGATGAAGTCACGGCAATGAGAACAGAAGGTGGGCTGTCGCAAGAATGTTGCCATGAACTTGTGCCCATTGATTTGATGAACCTTCCTACGCATGGCTCCTCTACGTTTATGGAAGCCTCTCCCTTCCTTGAACTCTCTTGGTTTTGTTGCTGAAGCTTGTGCATGGTGTTCTACAGAGCATATAAAACAGACACAACCATAGGTCATACATAGGTTCATATAGATCTCCTTACAATGTTTTCTTAAAGAAGGGGGAACTGAAGTGACAAAAATGATGAAGTTGCAGTCGAATAGGCTTACCTGACCCAGGCTGCACCCACTGAAGATCAATTATCACATGCAATCTGCCACTGGGTTCCAAGTCCACCTGCAGACAGAAAAAGTAATGTAGCTTCAGCAAAACACTCATGATTAACAAGAACATTCAGTCAAACAATGCATCAATGCTACTGTCTAGTTATGGCAGCAAAAAGCTGAAAAGGATTAAGCATCTGGATATTTACCCATATATCTGAGTGCTCTTTGTTGATGAGGTCTTCAAAGGGAATATTGCAGTTGGCGACAAATTCATCTGGTGGGAGGGCAGCATTGTGGAACACAGTAAGCCCTATATTTTGTCCATTGGTCACCTCATAAGTAAAGGATTCATCCCATGTGGGACGATTCGTTTTCGCCTTTGCAGTAGTCCGGTTAACATGCTCCTCGTCCACATCGATGGCCACATAGGGATCGATGGGTTGTTGTTCGGCTGCCTTGGCAGGACCTAGGCCCAAACTGATGTTAGGTTTGTGCCTTATTTGATAATCGGTTGGCTTCAAATCGGAGGCTTCGCATATTTTGATCTTCAGGTTTCCCGTGAACATTTGGTACGAGCACCGTGGACGAGCAAGAGGGGATGTATGAGATCGGGTTTAACGTCAGGCACCTTTCAATGCCGTTATCGTAGGAACAACATGAAAAACAGAGCTGTTTCTCGACGCACGAGACACAACGGCGATTTGTGACCAAATGCACTTGGATTCAAGTTGCACGGATCCGTTCGGGTTTCCCAATGGTATCCAAAAGAGAGACGGCTCAGCCGACCGACGAGGGCCACCAACACAAGAAACAGCCCACCTGGAAAATGGAAATTCACGTGAAACAAGGGGAAGAGCGAGATGAAGATCGCGGCGTGAATGCGTGAACACCCGGCCTGGGGACACGGAATGAGTCAAAGTGGGAGTAAGAATGGAGAGAAGGATGGAACACGGGTGACTTCAAACATGGCTGCTCCGTGCGTCTTGCGCCGTGGGAATCGATTTTTGAACTGCAGTTCCCTCGGCCCAGGTCTGCAGAGCCGAGGCTGGACTCCTCAGTTTCTTTCCCCGTCCCGTCGGACTGTGCTATCCCTGGCGCCCTTCGCTTCTCTAACGCAGGCTCATATTTGGAGATTGTGGACCTCGGTTATAATCAAATTCAATGTGACGTTTCAGGTTACCGTGAACTTCTTTAAAATGGCGCAAAGACGGTGGCAGTCTGCTGCTGGCTAGCTGGAACTTAAATCCGCAGAGCTCTTCTCTTCGTGATGTATTTGATGTCTATCTCATTTGCCACGCAGTCTGCAGCTCGGGCATTCCACATGTTTGGAAGCAGAGGAGCTAATCCCAGGTGAGTTCAGGGTAGAAGGACATGGTGTAGCGTTGGTGGTGATTACTGACATTCATCACTTTATTGCTTCATACGTTTTATTTTTCTTTCAGGAATTATGTGCTGAGGTATTTGCTTCAGGAGCATATTTGCATGAAGACTGGAGTTAGGACAGTTCAAACTCAGATCAAGACAGACAATGAGTTTGACTCCCCAGTCAAACTCACTGATAGTTGTGTTGCACGGCTAAAGACAATAGCCAAAGGGAAGTGCCTCAGAGTTGATGTTGAGGGCGGTGGATGCTCAGGCTTTCAATACCTTTTTAAGTTGGATGGCACCATTCATGATGGTGATGTGTAAGTGGTAATATTATGTAACTTTTTTCTTTCCCCATGGTAGCACTAGTGCTGGCAAGCTGTATTGGTACTGTTTCCTTTCCAGAGTCATAGAAAGAGATGGAGTGAAGCTGGTGGTAGATGAAACTGCTCTGGAATACCTGAAAGGATCAACAGTTGACTATCATGAGGAGCTGATTCGTTCTGCATTTCGTGTGATCAACAACCCCCAGTCAGAACAGGGTTGTTCATGTGGTGCTTCTTTCTCCATCAAATTGTGATAGCAGTTTGACATTTTCATGCCATTAGTTTAAGATCCATTATGCAATAGGATGGATGCAAAGGGCAATGGGTGTGCAATATTTCAAAGTAAAATCCCTATGGTGCTTTCAGATGAATAGTTTTCTCCTGTTGACAAAAAATTGTTTGATGTCCTTTGAATCTTGAATTTGGTGTGCAATCACTTTGAGAAAAAAAGTCATTGTATTTTGTGTTAGGCCTGGTGCTTTTGACTTGAAAGAACTTAATCTGCATATCTACACCCTGCAGCCTGCTCTTTAAGCAAATGCTCAGTGGGGTACATGAAGTGGAAGTGTATGAGGTTTTAGTCCTGTATAGTTTCCTCTCTAAAATGTCAAGTGCACCTCCTCTTGCTGAAACAAACTGGATATCTAAGGGGTGCTTAAAGTAGCAGGCAATCCTTTTGGCTATTCTTCATGACATTTTATTTAATTATAGTTCTGTCTTTGATTGGGGTAATAGATTGACTTCTGATTCTTCAGCAGCCTCATTTCAGCTTCAGCAGCAACATTTTCACAGCGGAAGGAAGGTGAAGGGTGATGTTTAGATGGTTGAAGTTCTGAAATTAAGGGGAGAGGGAGGATAGATGAGACGCTGATGGGTCTTGAACATATATCGTTGATTTAGTGTGACTTTAAATGATTTCTAGTAATTTGAGAAAACATGAACATATGAGGGCTCTTCTAATAAATGCCGCTGTGCTTATATTCAATGGCTTCTTATACTGTAAATGGACCCATCATGTTTTTGTGTCACAGTCAAAATTTTATCAGTTCCATCATAGTGAATAGGGCCTAACAAATTATAAGTCTAGCAGCAGCTTATTCAGTGTAAAGGAAGGAATCGTCATTTCACAATTGAACATGCCCAATAAGCATGCCTCGAGCAAAAGCAAAAGCCAAGATTTATGAGAGGAACTACAGATTCATTAATTTTAGTTGATGCCTCTAATCAAATTAATTCAATGTAAGAGTCATGAATGTGTTAGAGTTAGACCAACACACTCCCACTGAGCATTTATTTTTTCAATGCTGTAGAAATTCTGTACTTTAGAATACCTCTAAAATGCTGATGTCCAGTATACTGGACAACAACTTCTCTTGGCTGTCCACTATGCTGGATTTGAGTTTCCTGTTATTCTCTCCAGTGGTTGTCCAGTATCCTGGATTGTTTTGAAATGACAGGCTGAGGGAGACAGACCTCTAGACTCTTCCTGCTACCTGCTTCCCATGCTAAAAGTTTTGAGTAGAGTAGAAATATTGGAATGAAGTGTCAAAGTCAGAAAAGTAAGTACACATGCATTCCCCAGAACATAAGTCACATGTTGGAATAACTATATTTCATTCATTCAACTGAATGTCAATTCAGGGATGCAATACACTGTCCAGCTAGTGGCAATGTACTCGTTGTAAATCTTAAGAAAAAATTCCAGCACTGCCAGTGCACATGCCTTGACGAAACTTTAACCTTTCAGTGTGATCAGAACATCTAGCCACCTTTTTATTGCACACTTTTAGCCTGGGGAATGGTGGTTGAGACTTGCAACTAGGGTTGTCACGATACCACTATCGATAGTTTTTCAACCATCGCGATGTATCGGCAAAAGATTTTAAAGGGGAAATGTCCCATTGGATTGAGGCGAGTACAGTGCAATACAGTCCGTCCATGCGGGAAAAGAAAGAGGCGGTGAGACCCGCATGGGCTTGCAATTTCTTATCACGACAAAATTCTGGAAATGCTGGGAAATATATAAAAGACGGAAAGGAAAATAAACAAAACATGTTGAAAAGGAGACAGGAAGTGGGAAAGGAGCGGGAGAGAAGACCGTGAATATTTTTTCTATTCTGTTTCAGTCCTCGGCTCGATCTCATTAAGTGCATGCTGCGAAAGTGGACGGTTATACTTCCTTGATTTCAAAACGTACATTGGTTAATCCCCCTCTTATTACACTACAATGGGCGCAATTATGCATGGCTCAATTCCCGTCAGTTTTGTTATATTCAGTTATGTAATTACATGTATAATATATAATATGGTAAATTTATACAAAATATAAAAACGATGCATAGAACATACAAATTTGAAGTACAATAGCGAAAGAGCTCAAAAATGCAAAAAAGTATATTATTCCGATAGTGGCCTTAATTCAGTTCTGAAAGGGCTGATAAAGTTAGTGAATTGGGGTGAGTTAACTTTAGGTCCACCTGTTGAGGAAGAGTTTGAGAGCGTTATTAATGTCCTAGCAACTAGGTGAATTTACTCAGAGTATTTACAGTTTTTAATTAGTTCCTATTAAGATTTACATCCTGTCGGAAATGAGTTAAGGGAAAGAGGCCCCATGAGAAGAGAAGGTGTTTCCGGGTGCCACCTGGCCTGAAGGACCTTATCAGATGACAAGAGATCAGGCGGGGGGTTATGAGAGACCGGCGCAGCTTTACTTCAAGGGTTCATGCGAAAAGGAGGCGAAGGGTGATATCTGTGCTAGGCCGCAAAGTTGAGAGAGATCTGCTTTTTTTTCATGCTGAGAATGAGAGAGCGAAAGAGGAAGGTGAAGAGAGATGAAAGAGCGAGAAAGGTGAGGGAAGTGGTGTCGAGAAAGAATTGTACCTGTAGAGGCCAGATAGAACTGGTTTTAATGGTCCTGCGTACAGAAAAAAAAAAGCACTACCGTCGCGCGATATTTTTAAAGAGTGGAAGAGGTAGGAAAAAGGAGGTAGACAAGGGAGAGAGAGGAGAGGTCCTTCTCGATACTCGCGTGGAAGAAAAGAAAGCACTGCCAATGTGAGATGGACAGGGTCAGGGTTGCCGAGGGTTCAAATGGAGAAGGTGTTATTATTTCCGAGGCGTTGCATAGTTTTATTATAGGTTTTAGTGTGCCTGAAGCGCGCAATAGTAAACTTTTTATTTAATCTATCAGGAACTTCTATGATATCCCCTGGTCTTTTAGGGTCATTATTGAAATTAAATGAATTTTTTTTTTCATGAACATTGCTTATTCTAGGGCTGTACTGATGTTTCGGCTACCGCTGGTATGACACAAACAGGTTTGCAAACTGCTGATGCCGATATCCAAAGAAGACCGTGTAGAACGAATAAAAGTTGGAAAAAAAAATACGTGAATGGGCTTGATAACTGATATATATATATATTGCGAATGCACATAGGAATAGAAAATACAGCACAATCAAGACAAGACAGATACAAAGGACACCAAAAGTGAGACGCAGAAAAACACAAGGACGGGTCAGCAATTGGCATGAAGCCAGGCGGTTGCTTCAGGGTCCGCACTGTGCAGTTTCGTAAGGCCACCGGGAAGGCCCTCACGGACTGCACAGCCGGCCAGTATATGGGCAGGGTCCTCGACCGCACCACAGCAGCAGTGTGGTTGATAACTGATTCTCAACTGCAATAAGAAAAAATGAGGGCTGTTCTGATGCATCCATCGATGAATGAATATAATCTTCGATAGTTGGAGGCATGGTAGGTTTCATTACTCGTTGCGAAAGTCACACCTTCCCCCCGCACCCCCGATCATAAGCATGAGATTATGGAAGACGGATAGAGGTCCGCGCTCCGATCGAGGCCAAAAACGATGGAGGTCAAACCTCCGCCCGATCGCGGCGAGAAAAGATTCAATCCTCCTACGTGATCCCCCCCCCCCCCCCCCCACGCATGCGATACACTATCGATAGTTTAGGTTGATCCATCGAAGTTTTGAAAGCTGCTATCGTGACAGACCTACTTACAACCACCCTTCAAAAGTAGTTTCATGAGCCATATAGTTTTTGACTTCCTGAACTCTTTGCATAAAAGGGGAGAACATAACTTAAACTTTATAACAGCTGCATTTTGGTAAATTTAAAAATCAAATTGTGTGCCTCAAAGGGTTAAGGGTTTGAAGAATCCTCACAAATGAAGTTTAAGGCATCCAATAGTAGTTTAGAGGTGTGAAGGCATTCTTCATCAGAGGTCCCATGATGGAAATGAGAGATATCACCCATAGACTTGAAGGTATTTATTCAGATAAGAAATCACTGATAAAAGATGGAGATGGGGAAAATGCATAATATATTAATGCAAATTACATATTGGGAAGCCATGATTCCAGGGCATGAGGCCAATCCTCATCACATGGATGACTGGAAACCAATTTATTCAGAGATTGAATAAGGCCTCCTAAATGGAAATGTTTAGACAATGTGATGAAACTAGTAAATCATGATCAAAATGGTTGTGGCACATAAAATAACCATTCCAGATTGTGGTAGCAATGAAAGGCAAAGAATAAATTCAATAATTCACTGCATAGTGCTGTTTTCACAAGCAAGAAATACATCAACTTAACATTAGCAAAGGAATAAGTGTAGCAGCAAAAGCTTAAAGCAGCATGATGTGACTGGATAAGATAATCCTTTGCAATTCAAGCCCAGGAATTGCAAGAAAGGCATGTGGGTGATAAAAAACTTCTCAGATTATGTGAATCTTTTACTCCTTGACATTATGATGGCACAACTGGTTTGGATCATTGTGGTTTTTGGGTGTGCATGGGCAAAGTCCAGGGCATCTTGGTAGTGATACAAATTTTCCTAAATGCTATTGACTCCTTGAACCCCTTGTAAAAATAAGAGATGTATTTGATGAGAGCCATATCAGCTTTTTTTTATATGCTGAAAATATCAACTACAGCCAACATGCAGGAAATCTTGTCCATGCACTCCCAAGACCCAGCACAAGAATCACACAAGAAGTGACAACAAAGGTGTTACAGATCCAGTCTAATAACTTTTTGAGAACCCCTCATATAAAAAAAGAACAAAAAAGTCCAGTCAATGATTGATGGTTACTTGGAGAAGAGGGAAAGGGAGCTAGTTCAAGCCATTCAATAATTTTAAGGATTCCAAAGGCTGATAATTGAGCAATTTGCTAGCTTTAATGCCAGGCATTACAGCAGACAGCAGCAAATAGCTGTTTTATTGAACATGGGAGAGGACATTCAAACACCAGTGAAATCTCTGATCACCACATGCCAGATCCATGGATTCAATTATGATATTCAAGTATTTCCACAGGAGCTCACATGTTTCCCACGGAAGCGAAACAGTTCATTAAGCAAATCAATTATTTCAATCCTTTACCATAGGTTCTCAATCTCAGTAGGTCACCATGAACAGGTTTAAAGTCCATTAAACCCTCCTCCACTACGTGATGCTGTCATTCTCATCTTTTTTTCTCAAATGAAACTCTCAGGATAAAAACAATGGAGAAATACTCAACAGCTTGTCTTGCTTTTTTCCCTAATGAATATCAAATCATTGTAGATCTGAATAAAATAACCCATAAAAATGAGTTTTTGACCTTAGATTTGCAAAGATTCCCCCAAGAGCCTTAATAGAAACTAACCCTTCTCTCCTGGTCATAAAGAAGAATGTCTCAACTCTCATGATGAGAAAATTCAACTTGGATATGCATGAATCTCTTGAACCATTGATGGGGTGCACATGTGTACTCCCTAATGTTAAACCTTTAAATAAATGTTTCTCTTTTCTCTCTGTTGTCATACCCATCTATTGGCCTGAGGATCAATACAATGTATCATATTTCTTGACCAGCTACCTTGCAATCTTCCTAAAGAACTTTCAACATTTTTTGCCATGGTAGTTTTTGTTCCTCTAGTAGCAATGGGGCTTTGAGGTGAAACTGATCACTCCAATGAGGTGATGTGGTATGACTGTCATGAATCAATTCCTTGAAACAATGCAAACAAAAATTAATACAAAGTGAGAAAAGTGAAGGGATATCAGCATATCACAGAGTATGAGTTGTGGGAACCAGACTGAATTCAGAATATGCCCTTCTTTCCAGTCTGCAACAAAAACAAGAACAGAGAATGTAAGACTGAATATTTCAACAAAAACCACTTCAATGAATCCAAAATGAAAAACCTCACTTTGATGTTGAGCTTTTGCCGCAGAAGACTGAGTTCTTCCTCTTGTTCCACAAACTTTTCATTAAGACCAGCAAAGTGGTCTGACATTGCACTGAGCTGTATCTCATAGTTTGATTTAGTGGTTTCAATCTCTTCTTGCAACTCTGCATGGGCTTTTTGGAGTTTCATCATGTCATTCTCCAAAGAGGCTTTCCCCTGTTCAGCTAATACCAACTGACAGACCAGGCTCTCACACTACAATCAAGAGAAAATTGACCCTGGAAAAGTGTTGTGCACTCACTTTGAAAAACAGACATGAAGAGATGAACTGCAAAGTTGCACACTAGGTAAAAACCTTTTGCCTGTACCCTACTTTATCCAACTGTACCCGTTACCCCAAAATTATCTGATTGTCTACATGTAATGCAGCAAAATTTGCCCCATCCATGCCTACCCACTCAGAAAAAAGTCAACAACACATGCAAATTTGTTTGGCTCCTTTAATTCATTATTTATTAGGAAATGTGAACATCCTAGAGTAGGAAAGGATAAGAAACTAATGTCACATGTAGGAAAGGAGATTGAAGACAGAGGGTAATTCCAAGACTCCAGTCAGAACTTTGAGTTGCAGATCATGGATTATGCCTAACCATTCCCTCCTCCATGGGCAAAATTTCTATTCATGTATCATTTGCAGTGTACTGTAGTTATATAGTCATGGTTCCTTGGTTCCACACAATTCTGATACACAGGGAAAGTACCTCAGCTTGAAGGCAAGCAGACTTTGACTGAGCCATCTGGACCTGACAGACCAAATATGACATTTGCTCTTGCAGGTAATGTCTTGTTTTCCCTTCTGGTCCCAATAAGTCCCCATCCATTTCCTGTAGGATGAGTCAAAGTCCTAAAGATCCCCATATATATTATATATATATCCCCATATAATATATACATGGTGTTCATAAAAAAATAATACCCAAAATTAGTGAAATAGAAAGCACCATAAAAGTGTTATAGCAGAAACTTACCTTTGAAAACAGACTTAATTTCTGGAATGACTATCAACATTTGACCAGATCCTATATAAATTCAACCTGTGGCAGTCATTTAAAAACAATAGTGGACTAGCCCACTGCCCACATGAACATAACCATGTAGATGTGGCCTCATTTCCTCCATGCTTGCATGGACATGTTGTTTCAGCATTGCATAAAAAGCTCATTCCCATTGTGATGAGGTTGATGTGCTTTGTAAAGACAAAGCACATCAAACAAAGGGAAGAAAGAACTTTCACTGATTAGTGTTGGCATGAGACACTGAGACAAAAAAATCAGACACAATCCACCAATTATGTAGGACACATTGCAGCCGACAAGCTGTTGCTCCCCTCCAGCACAGATAAAAGCAAACCACCTGATTGGCTGTATGCACATAGCAAGTGTTGGCTTATGTGTGGCCTTTCTTTCAGCTTTGTTTGCTTTTGACAGCATTCTGCATGCCTTACATGAGTGTCATTTCATTACTTTGCAGAGAATTTGGTAGCCTTTCCAATGGTTTGTAACTTTCAACTGTATTTCCTGATTTCTGCTTTCTATTTTGCTGAATTTAGGATATTTTTTAACCATACAAATACTGTGGATTTTCCTTGTTCCCCAACTCAACTTTCCATACCTCTAATGAATCAGGTACATCATGAGACAAATGAGGTCCACCTGACTGTTCCTCTGAAGATCTTCTATCTGAAGCACTCTCGACCATCTATAGATACAAGACAAATAAAGGGATGCTAATGCTCTGTTAAAATATATTTTGATTAAACCCACTCTCCTGCTTACCCACAAAATCAGAGGGGATAAAATTTAAACAAAAGCTACTAGCACAGTAGCCTGACAACTCACATGCCCTGAAGATATATGCTTCTGTTTTGCTGAAGTGGACACCATGTGCTCAGTATGGCTCTCAATTGATGAAAGAGAAGATAAAATCTGGAATGAAGTGCAAAGTTACTTCAATGTGATATAGTCAATAGGACTCAATATGCCCCAAATCAACTGGGCCTGGCCATAATATCAATTGATCAGGCAAGATGAAAACAATTCCCCCATCAAACTCTAAAGTGGATTGATCATACTGCCTCTTTTCTGACAGAATAAGTGAATGTAATGAGCTCACGTTTTGCAATGAAATCACCCAGCACTGAAGAGCCTTGAAAATACCATCTTCTCCACTGGAGGATTCATTTGGGCCAGCCAAGTTCTTTCTTTCCTCGTATAACTTTTTCAGATCTAAATTCAATAATAAAAGCACAAAAAAAACAAACATCAGAAGGACTTAAAAAAAAAAATTCAAGTCCTGCAAATAATATACTCACCACTAGTAATCTCATGGAGTGACCTCACTTTCCTGACAACTGACTCAAATTCTTTCTTCTTTGCAAGTCTGTCATCACAGTCAGCTATGCCTGATTACAAAAGAAATACAACAATATTTCACAACTTCACCCAAAGACAAATCATTAACAGTAGCCTTCATGACATACTAGATGAAATGCAAGCATGGATGAGAAAGCATAACTGAGCAATTGCAGCTGTGACACTCCTGTGGGAATTTTCAATTTCATCTCTCATCTTGTTCTGGTCCATTGTCACATCCAATGCAACATCCAGCATGATGAGATATTCCCTGAAATTCAATGAGATTATCTCTGAGTTATTGATGAGAGTTCCTTCCCCTCCACCATACTGAACTGATGCATTTAAACAATGGAGAAACACCTTGGGACCAAGGGATCAGGGAGTTGAGAATGCAGCTCTCCAAACATATGCAAAGCATCACATAGAAGTCTCAGGTGATCTGGTGATGCAGGGAGTTGCTCCATGAGATCCTTCAATGCTTCTCCCACTTCGAGGCAGGCTCTTTCAGTCTTTTTTATTGCCTTTAAGAAATGAGAACATTGAATATTATTTACTCAGGAATAAAATGGAAAAACTTTCCAAGTACAGGTTTGGCAACTAACCTCACATCCAGACTTGGCATCCCCACTTTCCTGCCACAGCTTGTGGCATGAAGAATACAGATCATGTAAATTTGACAGAAAATCCCTGACATGAGGGATCACAGACAGAAAGGCTTCCTTCAAAGATGTTTGTGATGGAGATGATGCACTGACAGGTTCTCCCTGGGCTTCTCCTGCATTCATGAATTGAACTGATAAGATAATCATTCCCACCCTTTCAAATGTGATGTTTTTTTTGCTTTTTACTTTTTAGAATAATTTTAACCTCTTAAGACATGGTTGGGAAGTACACATGCCAAATCCTAGGGATTTATTTGTTTTTGGGTATGAAGACGATAATAGCTGGAAGATTGCAACTTCACATTTCTGGCTAAAGCACTTGCATTACTGTAAATTTCATGAGTAGTACATGTCAACCTACCTCTTTCCCACCACCCAGCATTATTTCCAAGCAACAAATATCCAAAAATCCCCAAACACTAAAGCTAATTATCAATTGGAGGGAGAATGGGGAGGCATAAAAAAAATATATAAATGAAAATAAGTAAGGCTTAGGTGATATTTCCTCAAATCAGATTGCTTTAAAAGAGAAACCAAATAAATTTTTCAAGATTAACAGCAAAAATCAAGTCAAAGGGTGACATGCACCACATTGGTTTAGGAGCTAAGCTGACCTGATTCCAGGAAAATATGTTTAAGAATGAGTTGAACTTGTTAAACTGATTTGTGACATACACCAAATGCAGTTTACTTTTCTCTTAAACTAATCTTGAAAGATAAACTTGTTCCATATCAGGTTTAACTCCGTAAACAGATTCTCAGAGGAAGCTGCTGCTTTGAGAAGAAGCATGCTGCTTTGCTAGAGTGGGCCTCATTTTTCTTGCCTCTCATCATCTAGCAATGATGGAAATGGAAACTAATGAGGAGGAGTTTTTGATGTGATCCTGAACCAAACTGCCAGGAGAACTATCAGAGATCGGCTTAAACCTCTTGAATGGTTCAATAGAGACTAATTCCAAAGAAGGCTTCGTCTTTCAAAGGACACTGTCACCGACTTGGTGCGGACAATGGAGCAGCAGCTGGCACAATACTCACCATTCTCTTTCCAAGTGCAACTACACTGCCTTGAAACATGCTTAAATTGTGGATAAATGTGTTCAGGAAAACTAATTAATTTTTGGCAGCACATGTCAAAGATTAAAACATTCCTAATGTTTTAGTTTTGGTAAATGGGATGAACATGTTTTAGCAAACATGTTCATCTCATCTTTAAACTAATCCAATTCCTCAATTGGTGCATGTCACCCATAGTAATGATTCTGTCAATTTTTGCATGTTGTGTCCTAAATTATGAATTTCATATCAAGATTTTTAAATTTCCCATTACTGTTCTCTTAATTTCAATGATTATTGAAAGGAGACTACCAAACCTCCAGACTTTCTTCGCATATCTGGTTGTTGGCTTGTGGTGGTATCAGTCACATTCATCCCACACTTCTGGAAGTCTTCCAAAGCTTTCCTGACCTGAGCTAATTCTTCACCCTGGTCATGACATTGACGTTCCAGCTTTTCTTTGGAAATTCTCAAGCTCTCCATTTCTTTCTAAAGCAAGAATATAAAAAAAAAACATTATAGTCAGCTTAAAATACTGGCAATCATGTGTTTTGCAGAGCTCTTAAGTACTTGCTATTCAAATTATTGGTTACTTGAACATCAAGTCTATTTCTTCATATGGTTTTGATCATTTACAAATAGGCTTTAACTGACCTCATGTTGAAGTTGTATGGCTTTCATTGCTGATGCTTGATTTTTGGCCTCATGTTGTAATTGTTCTATCTGAAGTTGAAACTCTTCATTGGCCCTTCTTTGATGGGTCTTCACCTCTTCCAGCTGCAAATTACGCTCTACTGATTGACACAGTCATATAAAATTAATATAATCAATATATAATGAATCCTTACAAGGGAATGAAGCCTAGCATTTTCTTCAATCTTATGCTGCAACTCTTCTTCAATGGCTGAATTAACAGCAGCTGTTCCATCCACTTCATTGTGCATTCGACCTTTTTTCTTCTTTCCCTGAAAAGGAAGGTAAATGGAAAACATGTAAGAAATGAAGCAAACAAATGAACGTTCCATGGAATTTAAATGGGAAAAAACAAACTCAAACAACTGAGATTAAACTATGACATCTGCTTACTTTTTGTCCTTCAAGCTCATCCTGTAAGACTTCCACACGCTTTGCAAGCTGCTGATTCCTGAAAGTAAGACTCTCTACCTCAAGTCGAGCCTTACGAAGGCTTTGGTCTTTCTCCTTCAGTTGTTCTTCTGCTTGCCTTCGACTGTCCTGCTCATCCAGAACACCTTTCTTTAGGATTGGTAGCTGTGCACGAAGCTATAAAGAAAAACAGGCGGTCAGTAGATTTGTGCCCAGGATAAGCCCATGACAACACCACATGGAAGATCCCATCTAGAGACTCAAGTGCTCACATGAAGTTCATTAATTAATATTTTACATTCATGTTTTTCACAAGTTTTTTTGCAAATACTGTCAATGCATAGCTGAGTTGGATTTCTTTGTCCTCTGAATCACTTTTGCTTGATAATCACAATAACTTGGATTATAGCATTTAACATTGGAAGGTTATGCACTACTATATGAATATTATTGCCAGATATTTATAGTGTGAGTGCAACCAATAAAATGGTGAACTTTTCTTGCTGAAATAGAAAGGGCTTTCTGTTGTTCTGTAGGCTTGCATCTTGACCTGTGATAGTTTACCTTAGTAGGGTTTGTTCAAGAGAATAATTTCAAGCCATGTAAGTTGGTGCTCTGTTCTTCTTCCCTCTGAATTGCAAAATTGATGCTAAAATTGGTTGAATTGGTAGACATTCTGTTTGCATAGCCCAAAAAGTATGTATGTATCAGAAGTATGTATCAGAGTGTGCCAGTGTAGATTTGAAGGTCAGTTATTATCAGCTTCTTGGACTAATATATGTGTAACAAACTAGGTCAAAGATAAATGGCACAATCCATTTTTTTCTAAATGAAATGACCATGCTGATATAAGGTATGGTATTCCAGGGAACTGCTCCCAATGTGCAAGCATATGTATTAGCACAATTTTGGTATTCATGTATCTCTACTCATGAACTGAAATAAAAGTAGTTTTTAACTTCATGTAAGTGATTCCCTGGTGTTCATTCATACTCTCATGCCATCCCTATCACTACACTAGGCCTAAGAGTGACCTATCTGCCTCATGGCCTGTATATTTCAGATGAAATCTCTCAGCAACCTGCTCTTCTTAGACCATGTTCCTCCTTGATTGACTTGTACTTTGGTTTTCATCACTACCTTTCTCCAATATTTTCAATTCTTTTTAGGTACCTTTGTTTACTGCCATGTGATTTGTCACAGTTGTCTCATCCATAAGCCTAGCTTATCTATTTTCATTTTAATAATTTTAATTGTTTTCTGCTAACTCAAGTTGATGTTGGGCACTCAACCAAATTCTTCCCTTCATATAATAACAGGCCTACTCCTCTGAAAAATATTGCTTTCAGTGGGAGTGTTTCAATCACAAGCTTACTAACTTATAGCGAGATTGCTCCCACTTTTTTGTTTGGCCAGTGAATTCATATCTAAGGAGACATCAAATAAGTAAAGGATTCTGTGATGAAGGGGCATGCAATTTTAGCATCTTTACACTTAATTTTTTTAATTCTGCTATCCACTTATCTTTCACAAGCAAACACTTGTGTGACACTGGGAGTGAGAAGCATTACATTTTTCTTGACTCCTATCTCTGCTGATGTTCCTCCACAAAGGGTGCATAGATATTTTATTGTTTCCTATTAATGAATAAATGCACAATGACAATAAGGTAGTGGGAGGTAAATGTGCTTGCTGGAAAAAATGCTGATATCCAGAGAAATAATAATATAAACATTAACCTACATTAATCATGTAGACTTCTTTGGTTGGATCAAATGGTCCTAGAACCATTTGGAAGATTACCATGCTTACCCCTCTGACAGGATGTGACCAAACTGACCTTGCCAGTCTAATCACAATGAATTCATACTTCAGTAAGGAAATAAAAACACCATTTGAAGCTAACTTTCTTTCTATGTAAAAACTGTACATGAAAATGAAGCACAATGACTTCACATAACTTTTTTGAAAAACACTACACAGAAATGCTTTTCTAAAAGTAATGTTGGCAACGATTGAAATATGAACTTTAATTTCACTTTGAAAAGGCGTCTGGCTTTCGTCAAGTTAGGCCAAAGGCCTTCGTCAGCGAGAATTTAAAAAGCTGTGAATGTATTTTCGCCAATGACCATTGGATGATAACAAGAAAAATGAAATTAAAGCTGTGAGAAGGTCGCTTACTTTGGAATATTCTGACGCCAACCTCTGATACTTGGCATGGGTATCAAGTGTCGGGCTAGGGGCCGCTGCCATGACGATATTTCACTGTGTCGTTCACCGAAACAACCTCTACACACAAAAGCGAACTCAATATTTCAACTTCAGTCTCACAATCCTGTAGCAGTTGCAGCAGAGAAGCGACTCTAGGGGCGTAGGCGCGTGAGAACCATCCCCTCCAAACCCAGGCACGTGGGTCACCATGCTGACAGAACACCTGGCCCCTTCCCCAGTGATGCTCAGTCGGGTTCCTTATTCACTCTTAAGAGATCATAATTAACCTTTGGAGATCGTCATAGCAATAATATACATGCCGTACAAAGAAACATAAAGTTTAGGAGGGAAAATGAGAGAAGCAAAACAATCAACCAGAAGAGCATGAGTCACGTGAGGGCAGAGCATATTCTTGGAAAGATGAAGGATTGAAGGAATTCTGAGTTGACAGAGGTAGTTTTATTTTTAGCTTCAGTTGCATGACCGACAGTTAGCATTTCATTCATGAAGAGCAAAATATATTAACTCAGTCTTTGGGATAAAGCTTTGACATTCTAAGAACGATTACTCAGACTTTGTCTTGGAAGAGAATGAAAATTTTGGGCAGACTGGCATTTCAGGCTCTTCTGAAAATGTTTCATGCTGTGCCGAGGGACCGACCTGTTGGTACCAACATGCATCGAGATCGATTGAAAATCCTCCCCAGGTGTCACAAACTTACAGACGTAAATGCATGCAAATATATTCGTAAAAACCGGGAACCGTAAAAAATGTGGAAATTTCTTCATCTACCACTATCCACAATGTACTCTTTGAGGCATGCATGTCCTTCGAATGAAAAGTAAAAAAAAAAAAAGAGGAGTCGACTTCTGCGTATCTGGGAGGCCGCACCCCAATTAACAATCGCGAATACAGTTACATTATCATTGTTAACATTTAGAGATAAGTTCCAAACACCGTATAGAGATAAAAGTCGACAGTTATTACTTTATTGTAAGCTACAGGGTGTTTCATAAGTCTGTTATCGCCAGTGGCGGCTCGTAATATTTAGCGCTAGTGGTTCGTCTATGGAGAGGGGGTAGGCAGCGCCCTCCCCTGCCTACCCCCTCTCAATAGACGAACCACTAGCGCTAAATATCTCGAGCCGCCACTGGTTATCGCTATAGTTACCTTTCGTGGAAGTAGTGTTCTCCCCAACAAAGAAACCAATTACACCTTTGAAAAGTGGTTCTTTTTTCCTATCAAGCACATAATCTGAAAAATTAGTTGATATACGTTGCAGGCTTGGGACATGACAGGGTCTTCGAACGGGTCTGTGCCTCATCGCATCACGACGAGTTTGCTTCTGGATGCTGAATTTTATGGTCGATTTATCGCTGAAAACAGTATTTTGAACGTCTCAGAATTTAAAACCACGAAATCGGTCAAGATAAACACGTTCCTTCAGCGGTGTCATTAGTTTTTAAAAGAGCAGAGCATGCTCCTCTCCCTGTGAACGTAAGTACGGTTGTAGCAAACCTTTAAAACACACTGTCGATCAATGTGGGTTTCTCATCGCAGAATATCATCATCGTGAATGCCAATAAATTTTTGTATATTGACAGGGCCGTTTCTAGGCGTGTTGGCGCCCAGGGCAAGAAGTTCCAATGGCGCCCCCCCTCACCCTTTACCCCTCTGGCGCCCCCCTCCTTCCCCCTTTACCCCGCTGGCGCCCCGGGCGATCGCCCGCTTCGCCCGCCCTCTAGAAACGGCCCTGTATATTGAAGTACATGGGAATGAAAGTAAAATTCCTCCTTAAAGAATGGTGGGTAAGAATACCAGTTTCCTCTACTTTTTCTGACTACTAAAAAAAAAAGTCCACGGTGTAAATTCATGGTTCCACTATTCGATGAGAATTTAGATCGCAGAGTGAACCTGCAGGTTAGCGGTTGAATCATCAGACAATCAAGCGTGGCGTCCCGTAAATGTAAATGAGAAACAGGACGGTCTAACGACCGACCCTGCATACTTCTGGTTGACAAAACGCTCTGGCGGCTTGACACCTTTCACGTCGCACTTGCCACCAAGGTCATATTTTGTTGGATATACAATATTTAATTTGTGCAATAAGATATGATGTTGTCTATCCAATGCTTTACTGCCTTACTGAAGTCACAAATAGGCTGGCAGCGAGGCACTGACCTTAATATTGGGCAGCTAGAAAGAACATCGTACATTAACATAATAAAAACGGCATATCCTATTTGATAAATTATAAATTAAGAAATCCAATATATATGGAAGGATGCACAATTAATAGTATGAAATTATTGTTTCATCCCATTGAAATTAGTTTCCACATTTGGCAATTTCATTTTTTAATGCAGGAGAGTTGGGGAATCAGGAAGGGAATATGTCCGCCTCCTGTGAGTAGATGCTGTCGGCAACAAGGATGGTACCATTCAGTTGATACGCTGCGGACGATTGCAATTCACGATCACTGGAGGGCTTGCAGGAGGCCCATTTCGAAGAGGTTGATGTTGCAGAGGGTTCTTCGTAGTTTCTCCATCTGAGACTTCTTTGAGAAAATTCCCTTTTCGAAGGTCTGGCTGCTGACACCGAATAGAGATGGCCCGGAAAGTGAAATTCGCAGAAGGTATGCTCTGACCTTAGCCAAGCCTGTCATTTCCATCATGACGCTTAATCTGGGCTAGTCTAGGCCTATGCCTGTTACATCCGATCGGACTGGTTGGATCAGAATAGGGTGGAGAGGGGGGGACTTTATTAAAGAGAGAATAGACCGTCAGACTGTAGCTCTCTAGGGTTGACTCTCCACTCACTTCAGCTTATGATCGGGCGAATCTGACAGACTGAATGAAATTTTCAGGAAAAATAACCATCGATCAGGAATCTTGAGCCTCTTCAGGAATACTTTTATCGTGCTCTTATGCTTTCTTGTCACGTCCTGAGAAGTATGATGGGAAGTCAATTGAATAGGCTGTTGAGACAGCTGTTGGATGCTTTCTTGAAATTGATATAAAATCCATTGCTTCCCTCCAGTCATTTACATAATCAAGAAAAGGGCAGGTGACTTTATTTTTTGGTAGACCTCATAAGGCTTGACTGGGGTACAACTCTTGTTCTTCCTTAGTTTTATATTTGGAATGGACATTTTGAAGGTAATTGGTTTCAGCTCTAATTCTTGGATGGATCAAAGAAGTTGACAATATTTGAAACTGATCAACAATTCACTCTGATCACTTTCACACCTTTCCCTCTGAACTGCTATTTATTATTAAAAAAAAATAACTATATATAAGTGGACCATATGATAATGAGTATTGATCCATGCTAAAAAGAGCTGGAGATCCCAATTCATGGCTCTCATGGCTTCCAGATATACTGACACTTTGATATGAATGCTGAGTGCTTGACTTCTGACCAGATTACTCTCACTGCTGCCAATGCCATGCAAGTACAAGGAAACTCTGAGTAAAAGTAAGACTGCCACCAAGACCTATGCCAATCCAAATGGCAGCTTTGTAGGAATATATACTTTAAAATTTCATGTAAAGAGTGGCAAAGAATGTAAATTTTTAAATTTCTCAGGAGTATATATCAAAAGATACTTAGGCCAGAATGCACAAACCTCATTTAGCTGGGTAATGCGATGAACAGAGGATGTCATGGAGACATTATGCTCACAATAGGCCAGTCAAATTTCCGCCTATTAGACGGCCAGCATAGCGGCCACAGGCCGCTATTTAGGATATATTTTACTTTCCAGGTAAATCCCTTGGGGGCATATTGTTTTCGAGGTGGAGTTTTTAAATATATTTTTTTGCTCCAGCATATTAGAAAGATGGGGAAAGGCAAACATTGGCAATCAACTTGCTTTTGCAATGCAGAGTTTGCGATAATTCCAACAATTGAGGTACATTCCCTGGGGACACATTTTTTCACTGAGGCTTTCTAAAATATTTCTTTACTCAATTAAAATGGAGAGACATGGGAAGCTGTAACTTGGTATGAACATGTGAGATACATAAAAAATTTCCTTTTTAGACATATGCCCCTAGAGAAGATAAGACTGACTTTGTTTCCCTCCTTGCTTTTTATGTACCTTAGGTCATCCTATTCCAGTAATCTGGAGTAGCAATAAAAGTTTTGGTTATCTTATTCTGATAAAGAGACCTTTAGGCGAAAGGCCTCTTTTTTCCCTGTAGGAGTCCATATATTCTTGAAGGACTGTTAACTGAAAGGCAGTTTTAGCATTTAGGCCTGAAATTTTTGTTGAGAATATATCAAAAAACCTCACCAGGCACTGTATCCATTTTATGGGCTTGGGAAACTGTGCATATTATGAATCGCATGTATGCTGTATTATGCTGTATATTGGGCATACACACTGGAATTATTGTATCTCAACACTAGGGTTAATTTTTGATGATTGATTAGTATTGACAATGCTTGAAGAAACAGACTGCAGCTTCAAAAAAGATTATAAGGGTGATGAGATTTGCAAACAAAAATGAATGATCGCTTGTGAAATTAGGTATTATCCTGTCATTTGACCAACTTATTCAAATGACTCTTGTCTATATCATTTATCAAAACCTCAACTCCATATGTAACCTTGGACAGATTTCTATCTTACTTTGTGTGTCTCAATATCAATAAAATGTAATCCAGATGTCATTAATCACTTTCATTTTGAAATTTTGAAAATTAAAACAGCTTCTCAAAGAACCAAGTATTATAATTCTGAAACTTAGTAACCTAATTTTTATCTCCCAAAAGTATGGACATACTACTAGTATTATGAATATTGACATGCATACCATTTTGACTTCACATTTCTTGGTTTAGATAGGGCTTTTATCCCAGTAGCATGGTGCCTCTGAACACTTAGCTCCAGATGTCCAAAATATCTCAGATACCTTGTTACTTTTTTGTCTGGGGATATATGAAAAGGAACATGTACACCACTGGTTGTGCTCAAAATTTTGAAAAGTTAGAAATGTTGATCAGGAAAGCATTTGGTACTCTAACTGAAGCCATGTGTCAAAATGCTATTCTGGCAGCAGTTTAGAGGTGTGAGAAATGTAAATATAAAAATGGTGCTATGTTGAAGTTTATTGCCATTAGTATGTCCATGGTTTATAGATAAAACTTTGGGGACTAAATTTTAGAATTGTCTCCATTCAGAATTAAATGAGCTGTTAAGAAACCCACTGTTGTTTACTTCTTTAGGACAATTCATTCTAAGGTTTGGCCTGGAGCTTGGGACATACTTGACCTAAATAGATCATGGTTGAAGTACTTGCATAACAATTTTCCTTTTTTTTTTTCCTTTTTTTTTTTACAGGTGAGAAGATCCTTTGCTACCACGGACCTCTCATTTATGAAGCAAAGTGCCTTAAGGTATCATTGCAGGACAGAACTGTCAAATATCTTGTTCATTACTCCGGATGGAAAAAGAAGTGAGTCAGTCTTCATATCTTTTTGTGATTATTTATTCTCTTCTCCTGTGAAGATCTTTAATGGTTCAATATTTGCCTTCAATTTAGTTGGGATGAATGGGTGAGTGATGCCAGAATGCTGAAAGTGAATGAAGTCAATCTCCAGAAGCAGAAGGAGCTCATTAGGCAGCACAAGATGAAGATGTGAGCTAATATCCCATGTGACCTTGTAGTGCATACACTTATGTTAGACTGTCTCTTTGGCCATGGAATGTATTTTTTTTTTATGGAATGAGTTGTGTTTTGTCCAGAAAATCCATGAAGGGTCTCAAAAGTGGATCAGAAAGTAAGCAAAAGGAGGAAGGGATACATGATGAATCTCAAGAAAAGTCAGACCACACTCTGGGATCCTCCAAGGTGGAAACTCTGCCAGAAGGGAATTCTCACAGCAGTGCTTTTGGAGAAAATAGCAAGAACCACAATGGAACAGGACTCCAACATGGAACCAGCTCATCAACACCATGTGCAGTACCAGTTGAGGCTTCTGCAAGAACAGTATCAAATGTTAATACTGCCACTAACAGCCCTGAAAACAGCAAAAAAAGCAGCCCTTTAGAGGGGAAAGATGCACGAATCCTTAGCGCCATGAAGCGAAAGAAAAAGCAAGTGAGATTTGAAATGGCTGATCGTCAGATATTTCCTATTGGCTTGGACTGGAAGGTGAGATTTGAATGGTTTAGATACTCTTATGTGGTTGATCTTTAATGAAAATCATGCTTTCTATATGTCACAGGTTGTGAAGAGGACATCTTTGCAGCAGTTGGAATTCCAACTTCCATTAGAGTTGAAAACAATTCTTGTAGATGACTGGGATATGATAGAAATGAAACGGAAGGTGAGTCAAACAGTCAAGTGTTTCCTTGCTTTACATTATATTACAGGTTACTCCAAATGAAATGTATGGAATTAAAAAAAGTTGAGGGAGGCATCTTGTGGATTTTCTGAAATTTTGCATGATGGTTTGTCCCATTGAATCATCATGTCTAATGTTTATGCATTCGCTCTCATAGTTCTCAGGATATAGGATTACAGAGTTTTGACTGGAACATTTTTCTGCACTGATGACTCATTACTAATTTCTCAATGTCTCAAAAACCATTGAAGCAAGATGATTATGTCTCATTCCATAGGCCATGGGCCTTTCCATTTCCTGCATTTTTTGGCATCAAATGAGTATACCCATGTCTGCATGTAGTTTTTTAATAAATAAAAATGTTAAAATATAGTATATGAATAACTGGAAGTTATTATTTAAATACAACTAAATTCTAGTATTAACTAAAATAACTTTGTTGGTGAAATAAAAAATACACTAATGTGGGAGTTGATATTGGGTCTGTGGAGCATGTTAATACCAATTTCAGCTGAATATCAGAACTTGGGGATTTATAGATTAAAATATAGATTTTGAGAAATTTATGTTGAGGCATCTATACAGAAGCATGTTCACATCAAGAATTTGTGACTGTGCCCTGAGAACTATGAGTGTGGATGCATACACTGTTGCTGTGATTTTTCTTTGCAATGGGCCAAATCTTCATGCCAAATTTTAAGCAAAATCAAGCATCACAAAGGCTGGAAGATACTAGAATTGGAATTACCTCTTTTTTAGTGTATAATAAATATGCTAATTGCAGTTGGTGAACCTACCTACAATTCCAAGTGTGGTACAAATCCTTGAGGAATACCTCCAGTGCAGGATAAATCAACCAAATATGACTGCAACCAAGTAAGTGTGTTTGTTCCTTTACCAAAAAAGAGGAAAATTTGTTAGCAATCAGTCATAATAATTTTTATGTCCACCATAGAGAGACTGCTATGCGAGAATCCATACATGGGCTACAGCGATACTTTGACATCATCCTGCCCATTCAACTCTTGTATCGATTTGAGAGGACTCAATATTCTGATGTAAGCCACCATCTGGACTTTAAATATCCATGTATTTCCTTCCCCTAAACTGCTCATTCTTTGTCTTTAGCTCCTTCAAAGCCATCCCTCCACCCCCATGAGTCAGATCTATGGGATTGCACATCTCATTCGAACATTTGGTAAGTTTCACATCAAATTTGCTGTGATGTGAGCATGCCTGTTTTGGTAGCTTCAAAATATTTTCATAAAGAAGGCAAATAATAATAATTGGCTTCATGTGGCAGTAAATTCAGAATCTTTCTTCTCTTCCAAAAAAAAAACCCAGTGCATTTAGGACCAATGATGAGGTTTGCACAGCTGAGTGAAGCATCTGAGAAGATCCTCATAGCCTGCTACAAGGACCTCATCAAGTGAGTCTTTTCTAACTACTGTGGATCATTCTGCCATAAGCTGAGACTAGCATCAAAGACATGCCTGCATGATTCTAGCAAGTGAATCAAGGTTCACCCTTTAGGGGATAGTGGCAATTTAAGGTTTTGTTTTCTTAATGAGACTATATGGACTTCTTTCAATCATATCTCACAGCTTCTTGAGTCACTTGAGACTGAACAGGGACAAAAGTACTGTGGAAAATAGTAGGGTTCATATATTCATTTGTGACCTAATTGGTATAAATTCCTGATGTTCATTAATCAGGAAGAAAGCATTCATTATTTCCAAAAAGAAACTGAGCGGTGTTATCAGATAAAAAGGAAGTCTAGTACCATTATCATTTTTTTAAAATAATAGTTGCTACAATACTTTGAAATCTAAGGTCTCTCCCATAGCCTACAGGCACCATCACCTAATATATAATGGAGTAACTGCTGCATACAAACATATAGCTAAGGTCCTGCTCTCCATAGAATATATATTCTGAATTCATCTATTCTCATATTTTAAATTTATTTCTCAGATTATGATCAGGCTACAGAAGAGGAATGTTGGTATCTTGCCTTGTCTGAAAAAAAGAAAACTTCAAAAGAGGGAGGAGAAAATAGGGCTGTGCCAATTATCGCAATATTGCTCAATGTTTGTCTTATTGTTTATCTGCATATCGCAATATTTTAATTTTGGAAATAATTTTTTCTTTACTCCTCTATTGTCACAGGAGAGGGGAAACAGAGCACATGAACTGCACCATTCACAATACATTATTGTGAATAGGACAATGTAAGGATAGAATGTCGGCCTTGTCAAAAACCGATGAGATGAGGGAGGGAGTTAATGGATATGAGGACTGCGATCCTCCCCGATGGTTTCTTTTCCTGGAAAATTTCCTTGAGGCGAAATGATGCAAATCAGCACTCAGATTCAGTCAGCCCCCGAATATGATGAAACCAGTCAATTTTTGTGGATGGAAAAGAACTGGAAACACATACCTCACGCTTGCGGAAAGTCTGTAATGCGGAATGCATTTAGAATTTACTCTCACAACGAATGCAATACAAATCCGGAATATGAAAAAGTAGCCGCACTGAGTGGAAGAGAAATTCTAGTTTCTGGGAATATGACTAATCTCTTGCATCTTGCAACCTCAATATGATTGTGGCAATTATCGAGTCTTGCCACAAAAAAGACCACTCCATCATTCTTTGCAACTTCTCCTGTCTGGAACGAAGTGAAAGCCCAGTTCCGAGGAAAATCGGTTCCCAGGCTTTAAATGCTTGACGTATTTTTCCTTTAAAGAAAAACAGAACACCTTCAAAGTCACTCATGGGCTCATGATTCTTTCATGGTTGCATTTCAAATATGACAATCTATCAATACCATCGAGTCCATCATGGCCTCCAGCAAGAAGTCATACAGTACAAGGCAATAATCACTTTCCTCACCCATGCGGACAGCTACGAACCTGCAGAAGCAGAGCCGCAGAACAAAATCAATGACATTAATTTAGTTCGATCTTACATTAATAAAGTGGCAAAATAGAGATCGATGATCCACTGATATGGGAGTGTCATAACAGAAGGAGACAGCCATCACTTGTTGACCTGGCTTGCAAATACTTGTGAATTCACAGAACTTTTGTCCCGTGTGAGCGACTCTTTTCGAGATATGGATTTTTTGCAAATGAACATCGTGTATGCTTTGCAACAGAGATCGTAGATATGTTCTCTCTCCTAGGTTTGAACAACAAACTACCATGTGTCATGCATTAAAGATCATGTCTGAATCATTACCAAAATAAATAGGCTTTGTCTTGAAATAAATGCGCCATTATTACCCCCCCCTCGATTGAACCCTGGCGATATCGGGTGATACATAGATCAGCGATATCGATACTTTAAAAATCCATATCACCCAGCCCTAGGAGAAAGTAACATTCAGTATTGCAGAGGTTGTATCAACATGGAAAATTATGCTCATGTATAACTAAGTACCAGTATAAAGTATTCCATCCATGTCTTCATTATTTTGTGGCAAAGTTTTTGACCAGATGATAAGTCAAACTTTTTTAATGAGTAATCTTTTTCCCTTAGGTGGTTGGCTGTGAATGCAGACAGACTCTTCAATGAAGATGACTATGGAATTGCTGATCCTGCTTATCATCGTCGTCTCCTTGGCTTCCAGACGTGACATTACTGTGATCTCAACCATGTTTCTTTCTCACAAAAAAAGTCTTCTCAGCATGTAAACATGCAAGTGTTGAAGGGAAGGTCTTGTTCATATTGAATAAAAGATTGCTATCTGGAAGAGGAATCTAACTTCCTGACTCAGCTTTGCAAAATTTCATGCTCATGACCTCATGAATATCATGACCTGTTTTTACTTGTGTGGTGGCCTGGATATAAATGATGCTTTCTATGTTATAAAATCAAGATCATCTTGCGAGCCCAAGTTTACTTTGTTCTGGTGAGGTACCAATCTGCAATTTGTTCGACTTTGAGAGATGACCCTGGCTCTGTGCAACTCAGAATTCAGCTGCCTGTATTCCTTATTCCCTTCAGTGAGAAAATTGGCAGAGACACTAATGGAACTCTCATATGGCTTATGGTTGTTGGATTCAGTAAAATTCCTTCATCAAGTGGTATTCATATGACAGTTTGAACGACATTGACGAATGACAGCACCACTCCAACTGTCTCTAAGGCTTGCAGTAAGTTTTAGATTGAATCACAATGCAAACATTTTAAGCATTGGTTGGAAACCACACAGGAAAGTACTGAGAATTGGATAGAATTTGCATGTTGTCTGTTCTGCTAAATATTTCAGTTCAGATTTCCTTTCATAGGGACTTTTTATTTGTTGTACATTTTTGGACTCAATGGAGTTTGCAAAGGTCTTGTGGGATATGAGATCATTTTTAAATGCACAAAATCAATTTGAAAAGTGAAACTAAATGTGCAAAGGAAAGATGAATTCCATGCACTATTTACAGGGTGATTCAAGAGCCTGTTATAACAATACTCATGTTTACAAGGAAGCATTTTTCTAACAAGAAAACCAATTACAGCATATACAATATACCCTTTCCCCAGTCAAGTACCTAATCTGAATCCTGGTTCTGAATGATAGCAAGTTGCCATACATAGCAGAATTGGGACATGAAACAGGACATTGCCCATCATATTATCATAGGTGAATCCATTTGCTCTGTATGTCAGCTTCAGTCCAATGTTCATCTGACTTCAATCTCTTGAACTTCTTTTTTAGGGTATGCTTACCTATATGGCCATATAGGTAAGCATACCCATGGCTATAGCCATATATGGCCATGGCTTTCGCCATGGCCATATATGGCTATAGCCATTTTCACCCTGTCCTCTAGTGATAGTTACTTATTTCTTCAAGAGATGTCATACTAATGGTTCACAACCTACATGGGTTGCATACAAGATACCACACCCTCGAACATTACTGAAGGTATGTTGAAAATTTTCATTCATGTAAATCCTTGGCAGTGAATGTGTTAAGGAAGTCAGAATCGATTAAGGAATTGCAGAGTGGTCAATGCTGAAGATTGCTGAATTCCCAGGGAATTTTCACAGAAAATATGTTACTCTTTCCTGGACAGATGCCAGTGAGGTATTGTTGAAAATAGAGTATATTGACCATCTCAGGAATTAAAACCATGCAGCCTATTGAGAAAAGGAGGCTCTTTTAAGTGCTACTCTCCCTGTAAATGCAAGTAGAGTGATAACAAACTTACAATCCTCCTGTGCATTTATAGCAACCTACAGGTATCTAATGACTGAAATTAGTGCAAAGAACTTATGTTTCTCATAGTAAATTTGTCCAAAACCCAATTTCTTTTGAATGGTCACTATCCATTTAAGCATATTACATTCTTGACAATGAGATGGGTCCTGCATTCTTCAATGCCTTCCCATGTGAGTCAAACTCTTGTCACTATTACACAATTGTCACTTTTGACCAGCCCAAAACTTTTCTAAGTCTCAGAGTTAAGTAAATGTTTCTAAATTTTCTTTCAAAATTTTTGCTACTATTCAAGTAGCAAACATTTAAAAAAACGGAAAAAAAACTTTCCAGCTTATTAACCCTTGTAAAAATGCTGCCTTCTTTGGAAAAACATGTATTTGAAGCCTTAACCCTTTGACTGGCAAGTTTCACAGACACCTGCCATATGGGAGCCCATAAAATTTACAGGCATGCCAGTTAAAGGGTTAAATCCCTTTTTTCCTGATCTAATTGATACACTTCAAAGCCTCTTTTTTTTTTTTTAGAAAAGAAGCTGAAATTTGGCAGTCATATTAATTGATGCTCTCTCTTTCAGCTTATCAAGCAAATTTTTAAACAAAAAATTTTTTCATATATTTACATGCAAACAACATTGCAAATACATGGTAGTACACTTTTTTGTTATTAGGCACATTTAAAATGTCCACATATTACTTCAGTTGGGTATTTATAGAGATAAATTCTACAAATAATTTATCTCAAACTAACATATGCTAATTGAGAAAAGTTATGTAACATACTCAGTACAGTATTCATTTAAACTTTTTCCTTCAAATTTTAATCAGGCATTTTCTTAATTATAGGGTAGCTGATCTGTTAAAAGGTCATGGCAATCATGGAGCACCATAAATTAAGTTAGAAAACATTATTCCATTCCATTTTTTTTAAAATGGAAATCAAGAGATAGTGACAGCAAGGAGGAACATCACAAGCATATCATAAAAATCCAACTTCCTTTATTAATCTCCCTCTTGAACAAAAAGTCACAGAGTCTGTGCCTAAACTAGTCATTCAGGGATCACAAAATATTCTTCTTCTTACATGAATGACCCTCAATAACCCTCTCATTAAGTAGCTTCATCTCATTTCTTACCAGGCATGGCCTGTGGGGCAACTCATGTTCCAATCTCCACGTTTTCTCATCAAATACTTCCAACAGAATTAGAATCACAGAGGCAAATAGGAGACAAGGGGAAGAATCAGGTTACAAGAGAAGAGACAAGAGGGTTGTTGGGAAAGGCAGGTAAACCTTTCCCTCCCTCGAAACATCTTGCCCTGGCATTGTTCAAGGGAAACAAAACTCAAAAAGAAAACTCCTCCATCACAAATGGAATGCTGCATGAGAGAAGGGAAAGCTAGCAAAGCAGAAGTTTGCTCGATGAGATGACACAGAAGAGGAGATACTTCATTTGTACCATATGTCATCGCCACTGCCTTGCTCCTTTGGAAAAAGAAAAGACCACACCCACTCCCTCACTACCTCACTATCTTGCATCACTGCATGCCACATTCCAATTGGAATAAGTCTTTCACATGAGGACAAAAAAATCAACATAAAAAACATGGACCTGAGGAGGCCTTTCTCTCCGTAAGAATAGTCTTTTCTTCTTTCCTCATTCCATGAAATTAGTTTTGAACTTTTTGGTTTTTTGTCATTACAATAATCGAATGACCTGGAAGCAACTGCCCAAAATGATGACTTGCAATGATCAGTCACACAGCACATAGGACTGGGAAAAGCAATAAGCAGTTCAACAAATTCCAACCAGATCTTCAGCATCACGAGCAATTATTCAGGCAGACAGCAAAAACCTGTCAGAAATAGATCAAAACAGCTCTGATGAAGCAAGAAGCATCCAAGGCTGCAGGGTCTCATTCATTCACTGACAAATTCATCAGCATGAAATCCTAAGGGTAGCCTCATAATTGCATAAGATTTCATGCCACTAAATAATACCAGATGAGGAAAATCTGCCAAACCACTGGGGGGAAAGGCTTATTATGGTCTGTTCATCATATGAACAGAAAATAACAAAATACAGCACTGGATGGTTTAGACTGAATACCACAATTGGCAAATGAGGTAAATAAAGGGGGCACCACACAATTCACCTGACATGAACATCAGGCTAATGCAAAAATTATGGGGGACAGTGTCTCTGTTTGTGTATCCATTGTACATTCAGGTAAATTATTATTCACATCCTGAGATGCTCTCATCCTATGTATGGGCAGGGGAAAAAACTTCCAGGCTATGCTCCTCCTTTTTGTAATGGCCAATCCATGAATAGGCATTTGTCACCAGCAGGAAAGGGCCAACTCCCCTGACTCCCTCCAAGTTGTCACAGCCCGCACCTTTTTCTGCAAGACACAAGGATAGGTGTAACCATGTGCCTCAAGAAACAACCACATGACTACCAAAATCATTTATAAGAAAGAGATAAAGAAGCCTAACCTGTTGCATCTTCTCAAAATCCAAGCAAGGTCGTGGAGGTTTGTCATGCAAACCCTGACGGTGTCGTTTGCGTGGAGATGAGGATGAGGAAGCACCTTGGGTACGAAGATGAGAGGAAAGAATTGGTGGGGAAGAAGAGATGCATCGCCCCTCTCGATCCCGTTCCCTGAGAACCATGTATTCAGCCCTGGGTGGTGGTTCATCCTCTTCCGATCCCCAGCTATCAGGCTCTCTATGCACCTGTTTGGATGGTGGTGGGCGAACGATGCCAACACCCGCCGGCTTGTGAGCATGTGCCGGTGGGGATGCTCGAAACTCTATCAGCTCTTCATCTGAGGATGCAGAACTGGCTGATCGATTCCATTTTCGTTTGTGCTCTGGACCCATCTGACCAGTCATATTAGACCCTGACTGAATGCCATTCTCAAAAGATTCAGGGTGCCCATTAATGCCTTCAAGCTCCTCCTCACTGCTGTGAGTGCCATCCAATCCAGGATCAGCCTCAAAGGAACATGATATTGGACTGTCTGCATCCATGGGATTTGGAGTCATTCTCATTGACATTTCCCCATTGTCAAGACTTGCTGGTGGCAGGGTTGCTACTTGACTGCCTTCTTCCATAGCTGAAATAAAATTGTCATTAAAAAAAAATGTATTTGAAAGCAAACCTGTAGATTTATGGTATCCAGTTCAATTTAAATAGTACTGGTAAGCAGAAAAGTGATATGCTATGAGTAACCTAGACTGACTCACCTGACAAATTGTGCTGGCTATGATGCTTCTTATGCAAAACTTTGTTTAAATTCACTTTCCTTTTCTTTCACTTTCTTCACACAGAAGTTTCATACTCAGGCTTCCTGTGGCACTGTTGAGTTTCCATCTCTTAAGGTACTTTATGAATCTGGAAAATGGAAAGACAAAAAAATGCAAATACTGGTAAACAGGATAGCAAGATTTGAGGAGTTATGGCCTCCAAGTCACTTCTCACTCATCAGTGATATAAATGTTTTCTGGAGGAATCCGACTTAAGAGACAGCTTGCATTTCAAAGAAGAGGGTCTTTTAAATAAAACGAATAAGGTAAAAACCACTAGAAGGTCCACACATTATTTCAGCTAGAATCACTAAAGACATCCTTTCCAAATGTCTAGTACAGGGAACATTTAAAAAAGGTAAGGGGGTTTGAAACTGTGTTCCTCTTGAATTTCATGAATTTCTTTCTCTATTGCTGGGTGAAGTGAGGGAAATTGGGAGATTCTTGAGAGGAAATTTGGATCCATAGTACATAGCATGCCGCTGACTACTGAACAGAGGATAAAAGCGGTAGAATTCTTCTTGGACTACAAGTCGGTGGTTGGGGTCCATAATGAAACCCCGAAAATAGAAACCTCGAAGGAACTGAAATGAATAATGTAACATGACGGCGAATGACATGAAACGTCGAAGGAGACAAAACCTTGAATGTAACAGAAGGTAGAAAAAGACCGAAAACGTATAACATACACTCTCAGACATTGACTGCTTCCCAAGGCCGCTTCTCCCCTTTTAACGTCAATGGTTGCTTTCAAAGAATGTGGAAATTTCACTGATCGCGATCAGTCTGGAGGAGAATCCAAGAAGCTCGTCTAGTGGAAAGGTCTAATAGAAACAAAAACGACTATGATTTTTCTTTATTCAGCCGCTTATTTGCCTTGGCCTTACCCATTCAGTACGTCCTCGGTGCCTACCATGCTCTTCTCCCGCAAAATTCCTGAATATGGACAGTAGATTGCTACTACTTTCGAGAACTTAACATTGATGGCAGGAGCATGCGAGCCCGTCCTCGCACACCCTTTTCCCATTAGGTGTGTTCATGAAGCTTAAATAAAGGAAGATCTTCGAACGAACTATTTTCCGTGGAACGATGGAATCGCAGGATCGATTCAAATTTGTGAACCTTCTTGGAATTCCTCCAGGAACAGCTTAAGGTGGAAAGAGTAAGATAAGGGCTCTTCGTGGGCCATAAACGGAGACCAAATCAGGCAATTCGTAACAGCTTAGCAAACAGATGTCCTGGACTTTCTCTCAAGTTTACCACATAATCTGGAGTTAAGAATCCTTTCCTTAGATTCCAGATGAAGTCCTGGACATTCCATAAAATAGTGCTATTCGACATCTTTGCAATTCGAGTTTTTTATTTCAGTGCGTTCGAGATGCTGATACATTCTAGATCTAGACTTTCTTCGTTGCCGACTGATGCCATGATTCACTGCATTGTTAAGAAGTTCAGAGACAAGGAGACAGTCAAAATCAAAATAAAGGGCCATTGGAAAGGTCTTTTCCTATACGTGTGACCCCGTGTCCGATGAGGTTTCTTGGGACTCTGTGCCACTGATTGTCGGGCATATTCAATGTTTGCCCCAGTCCTGATGGTTCTGGGCCTCCCCGATGCCCCTTTATTCTGATTTAGAACTGTCACCTTGTCTCTGAACTTCTTAAAAATGCTGCGAATTGTGTCATCAGTTGGCGCAGTCCGCATGTTGAAGTGATGACGGCTACGTCGTCGAGTCTCAACCACTCCTCACTTCGCCCTGCCAAAGGGAACGAAATTCTTGAAAACCTACCCAAGGAACAGAGGAAAATCCCTTACATTTTTTTGACACTCACTGTACAAGAAAAAATTTTTTTTTAGATGGCAGTTTAGTGTCCACTGGGCAAGGAATGAGAAATCCTCTCCTCTTTCAAATTTATTTGATGATATAAAACACCACAAATAGAAAGGTAAACTGACTTATGAATTCATGAGACTTAATAAAAATAGCCTAAATAGCCTAGAAATGGAATTCACTTCAGGCATAAAATCCATACTTCTTATTGCTGGAGGGATACTCGAATAATAGCAAGGAGAGTAACCTGAGAGTAAAAACGTATCAGTCCCTCCAATTTCATGAACTTGTACCTAGCATAACTTTTGAATACAATAAAATATATTTGCAGTGCAGTTGGATCCCAGAAGAGACTAGATGCTAGACCCCTTTAAAAGATGCTAGGCAGTTAAAACAGTACTTAATTATTGTTCTCTTGTTTTGCATCTAAGCATATGAAAGCAATTGAAAAGATACAATGGAGCAGAACTTGGATGATGAGGCAAGTCAAGGGCTTTCCAAAAAGGGAAAATTATTTTCTCCTGACCTCAAGCCAACAAAAAGAAGGTTACTGAAGGGAGATCACAAATGGTTTTTCAACATGGTGACTTAGGGGAAAGATTTTCATCTTTCCATTGAATTTCCATCACATTGACAAAGGTCACTGTCATGGAAGTATAACCCTAAAACAGGGAAGACATTGATTGGAATGGGGATTCTTCAATCATATTATAATTGGAAAAAATAACAGGTTACCAGCTGACTTAGGAAAAGTTGAAACTCCTGGTATTACGGTATTACACCTTTACAAAAAGCTGGCAACATATTTAAATAATGGAACCGCCTATGACTGTAAACAAACTTATCAATTAATTCACACTTTAGACCTTCCACAAATGAGTATGGTACTTTCAAATGAAAATAAATATTAGAAAGTAAGCATCTAGATAAGGTTTTCAACCTTATCTAGATACTTACTTTTTAATTAACTAATTTCTTTTTGTGCAGCAATTACATATTGGTCTAGCGAGTACAAACTGTTAGTCTTTCCTCTCTCCTTTACCTCTTAAAGCTCCCACAATTTTTTTTGGCAGGTGAGTAAAGAAAAAAAAAAGTTTAGAATGAAAATTTTTTGTAAACAATGACATTTTTAAAATCACTTTTTTAGTTTTGTCCATATTTGCAGAGTATAGTTCAAAATAATTGTATAGTATAATGTCCAGCAACTTAACTTTTGAGAACTGCTTTCCACATCTAGGAACACTGACTTTCTCAGCAAAAAAACAAACAAGATGTAGTAGGTGGTATTCAAGTTAGTTCACATGCAATTATAGCAAGAAGCAATCACAATTATCTGTGAACAAATTTACTTGGGTCTGAAAGGGCTTGTGAAACAGGAATGGGAGACACAAGCCTTAATTATATTCCTGACCTTTTATCCTCAACCAATGGATACAAACTGCAACAGTATTGAAATACACTGTTTTCAGATTGAATTCATACCCCACATAGGAGTACCTACAGCAATAGCAAGAAACAATCTTCTACATGGGTGGTGTCATGGATTACTTGATGAAGCATATCCTCTGGAAGCTGTGTTTTCTCTATTCTCTACTAATAGGTGGGTGTGAATTTAATCAGAAAACAATGCAATGATAGACTTTTTCACTGTAAAGTGTTGCAGGGAGTGTCACATGAGATTACATCAAACCCCCATTCCCTGGTAAGTACTGTGCCAACCTTCAGCCTTAAATTTCTTCATGGCACTTCACCTCTGATTGGCCTCTGTTCCCTGCTCTCACTCATATAGTTTTAAAAAAATTGTCCTTTTGTAGGTTTGTAAAATGCTATAAGGTGCAGTGCACAAAGTACAGAAGCATATAAGCCTTAGGCCTTCTGCATTATAAAATTCTATGCAATTAAAAGTCAAATCAGGCACAAGCCTACTGATAGCTCTTTCAGGCATAAAATTTATATTCCCAACAAAGCCCATGGAAGGCCAAGACCCAAATAGAAATGTGACATATCCTACAAATGGGTAACAGAGAATTTGAAAAGTTTTACCTTATAAACATTTTATAAGCAATAGAAAAGGGGCAGTGTCCCTCTTAGCACTTCCTCTTGGCTCCCCCCCCTCCCCCCCACTATTGACCAAAGTCCTCAACCATCCAATCAAGTTGTATCATATAGTGGAAACAATAACAAATCAGCAGTAGCAGAGATCCCTTTTTGAGCTATTGCCTCTCTCCCNTTCCCCCCCCCCCCCCCCCCCCCCCCCATCAAAACCCTATAAAAGTTTCATTGTCCCCTTAGACTAAATACTCCTGATTCTCCCTGAAGCTGGTTCCTAGAAAGTGCTGAACTTTATTTTCTTGTGCAAAATTTCAAGTTTTTCCATGTTCAATTTTAATTTATTTTCTCAAATGGATGTGTTTCTCAGAGAGCAATCATTCCAGTAGTAAAAGAAATTTGTTAAACATTTTTAAAGTGATAGTTGCCAGGCTTTCATAGACACCAGAAAAACATACATATGGCAGATAAAAAAAAGAATGACTTATAACACAATGCAATAGGGATATATGCAGCATAAGTTGGAGTTAATGAGATGCATGAGAAAGTTAGCATTGAATAAGGAGAAATTCTCCAAAACTACATATTGGTTTAGAAAGAGATTGAGATTGGGATTTTGATTGAGAGACTGACTGAAAGCCGGTTACTCAAGAGAGATAAGCCTAACAGGTTGGTTTGAGTAATGACTCAAGTCACAATGTATTGTGTTTCTTGTTTCAGAGATGAATCTCTGGGATAACAGGCCTAAAAACTTTTGTCAAATGTAATATTTATGGATGTCAAGATTCATGTCTGAATGTCCTAAGAGCCTATGCTGAATACATAACTTCAGGCATGAAAAAACACAGGACTAAGAAAGGTGAAGATTCTGAATTTTACACCAAGAAGCTTCCATGATTCCTTTCTCTGCAAGAACATCTCATTTCAAATTGCTCATTTTTTTAAATGGAGAATAGAAGAGATGTTGGTAGTTGTATTTTCAGTGATTTTCTATTAATTGAATTCTTACTGTGGCAAAAGCAGGAATTACTTTATTCCCCCCTTCAGTCACTGATTTAGAGGGTCAGTTATTTTGAGACAGTGAATGGTGCTCAGCTGGATGACAAGTGGCACATTCAGAAGGGGGTTGGGTGCACAATAGGGTTGCCACCCATTCATAATTAGTATGGACAGTACATATTTCAGACACAATGTCCATACTGCAAATGTGTCTTAATATGGACAATGCTTCATCCATACATTAAACTAGTTAAGATTTTTTGAGTTAATAAAGCTTAATAGCAACTAAAACCACTCTTTTCAACAAGTCAGTATAGTAATCCTCACTCTAATAGCATCAATTGGTACTTTGGCTAAAGGTAGGTATTTAAAGTGTGCATGGGAAAGGCACTAATGCAAGTATACTTAGGATATTTTTCCATATTTCCATATGTTCACAGTCCATGTCCATATTTTGTTAATTTCAAAGGTGGCAACCATTGTGCACAATCAATATGAAATTACTATAATCCCCAAGCTAATAGTCTATAAAATATTTTTTTTTTTATGAAAAGCAGTGTGGTATCCAGGCAGTAAATCTGAGAAAAGAAGCTAGAAATGGTCTGGTTTCTTCATGCCTATCCTTCCCTTCCTCCTGTCTGAACATGAATTTCTGGAGGGCAATGGTCACCCTGTGCTTATTACATACATGAAGGCAGTTTTCCCTTTTATTAAAAAATGGGGTCAGAATCAAGTTGGTTTGGTATATGAAGAATCTTCCCACTTTTCATTGCAGGTAGTAATTTGGAGCCTTCATGACACAGACCTTGGTCTAAGCACACTATTGTTGTAGTGAACAAGGTCACAGTTGGAAACAGTTCCACAGTGCCCATAGGGCAGTTGGTCTCTTTCACTAAGCTGGGACTTCATGATATTTCTGCATGGTCTATTAAGAAAAGGCTAAATCCACAAAATCCTATGGGGGTTATGTGTTTGCACTGGATAGTACCTGGACTAGGCCTATCAGCTACATCTTACAGGGATGAGGTTCATCATAAAGCATGACAGAGCCTAGACTCAACAGTCAAATCTACATCACCCATTAGGCCTAGACCTATCTTTGTGTATGTTACACCACACCAACAAGATGGATTCATCACTCCTGTATTGAGCATGACAGCTGGGTCAAGACTTATCCCCAAGTGGTACAAAGCAAGGACACTTTTGATTAGCCTCTGAGGAATTCTTTTGCTCCCCATCTTCATTAATATCTATTGAAGGCTTTCCAGCCCTTGACAAATGCCTGAGCCCATCCAAGACCTGCTTTCTACCATCCTACCTACTGAGGATTTACTCCTTTCTGGAAGAACATCAGATGCTATTTTTTACAGTCTGAGTAAGCTAGGAGAGCATCAGTGCCATTTAAATTTTTTTTGGAGGCCAGGCAATTTCCTACATGTGACTCCCTCAACAATGGACCCTTCCTCCCTAGGAACTTTCCTTGTCCTTCAAGCATATTATAATGTCAATCATATTGTACAAGAGATAAAATTTAAATATTATGATATTCAAGGAAATGCCTCATGCTAGTTTGACTTCTACCTGAGTGGTAAGTATTCTTGGGTATATCATAGCTGTTGTAAATCAATGAAAACATATCCTCTTTGCAAATGATCAAAATGCAAATTCTAGAACTAATTCAATGGAAGGTGAAAAGCACCCTATTGGGCTGTATGCACATTAAATAGGTCCTACTAATTGGGTGAAAGCTAAATGATGTTAAAGTGCATTCATCTCGTTCAGAGATTCCCAAAGAAAAAGACAAAACTTCCACATGGTCGTCCCTGACATGTAGTCTCTGTGATCAGTGAAAATTCTGGACACTCTCACTATCACACACAAAGTTTCTCGAGGTGGGAGGGGCCAAGAACATAATGATTTCACTTACTCCCAAGGTTCCCTTTCCCTTGCTCAATAACTAAGCAGGGCTGTTGAACGGGAGAGGCAAGCACTAAGCAAGCTGAAATCAAATTTGACCTTCCACTCTTCACTTTTGAAAATGGAGGTGGCCACCTACTGCCCCTCCAGTAGGTGCACCAATGCATTTACATAGTGTTTCTCAACCAGCTAGATACAACCCACTTGCTTGGGCTAGAAGGGCTGTGCCAAAAAGAAAGAGTTAAAAACAATCACCCTGAACTAGAGTGTGCGCAATATGTCAGTCATATCTACCCCAAAATTAAGTCAGAAGATATCCTACCCCAAAATTAAGTCAGAAGATATCCTACCCCAAAACACTTTTGCTCTTTTTTGTTTAGATGTAATCTCATTGAAACTTACCATGCCTTAACTGAGTCCCACTTCACGATATGATAGAGTTGCATTTGGTATTACCTCAGAATTCCCATAACATCTTAAAAATAAAAAAGGGCATATAGCTATTCATTATTTTAAAAAATTATTTGACTTATTACAAATAATTATATACAATTATGGCATTACTAGAATTACACATTTCCTAATGAGCATCAAAAGCTATGCAATCATTCACAAAATGAAATGAACCACAGGAGAAACCAACTTCTTGCTAGTTAAGACACATCATCTGCCAAACAAGAAATATGACAGATCTTAACTTGTAAGGAATGCAGACCAAGCAATGTCAACAACAGATTTATTAATTTTCATTATAATTATTAAATTAACTTCCTTGTTCCTTGAACATCTCAATAATTCAAGCAAAGTAAAAGTATCAATTCACTTGAAAGCCAATGTTCAACTTGGCAGAGCTCTATTGAAATTTCTAAGGAATTCACAATCTAACTTCCCTTTCCATTTTGGGCCTATTCCCTCACTAAATACTTTATAGTCCTGACCATGTGGCAATCATTCACTGATCCTTTTTGTAATATTTTAGGCAAGATCACTTGATATGATTAAAATGGTTCCACTTACACACATCAAGTTTTATTTTTTTTTTACCATACTTCACTATGTATGCTCTTAAATTAGGTCACTTGTGCCCCTCACCAGTCTCATTCATCTCCCTTTGACATTATCCCAGATTTCATCTATCACTTTGTAGTTGAAATTGTATATAGGCCTAGTTGGTACTGTCCACCATGAGCCATTCTTACAGCTTGAGCTCACCTCTACTCCCTAGAGTGTCTAAATCTAACATTATTCCTAAAAACAATTTTACAAGTTCTGTTGAATGGGGGAATGAAGTTTTATTAGAAAAAAAAAACCAGTTGCCAATGCATGCCTCAGTATGCTTTGGCCACAATGGCATGAGCCATTATGGCCAAAGCCAATAGAGTCCTAGGTGTGCTTAAATAAATTTTAAATTGCTCTCAAGGAAGCAAGGATAGTAGCATGTGTGTCCCTTGTCCATCCCATTCTGGAATACATTGCTGAAGTGTGGGACCCTTTTGAAGTGGAGCTTACAAAGAGGAGCTATAAAAAGTTCAAAAGTGGGCTGTACAATTTGTAATAAACTATAACTGGAAAATTGAATCCAGTGCTCTCATGTGAACATGGGATTGGCAAACCCTTAATAGTTTTAAAATGTCAGACTGGTTGTTTTAAAAAATCTCCCATGGCACACTGCTATGTAATGTTCTGAGGTGTCTGAAAATAACAGGACAAGGAAGGGCATCCAGAGCTGATCCCTGCATTACATTCTATTACGGACTTCATTTTTTACATAGTTTTTTCCTTCCAACAATTTTGGATTGGAATACTCTTCCCACCACA
The DNA here is from genome assembly GCA_905338385.1 of Darwinula stevensoni. Lineage (NCBI taxonomy): Eukaryota > Metazoa > Arthropoda > Ostracoda > Podocopida > Darwinulidae > Darwinula > Darwinula stevensoni. The sequence goes on from CAJPEV010000412.1 coordinate 125,440, forward strand.
GTGTGATCCTTACTTGCAGGAGAATCCTTTGAGAAATCCCTCTGACCTATAACGACCTATTTCACAGCTCACTGCTGCCTTTGCTGGTTTTACATGATTTTCCAGATCTGCTCTACATACTTATAGCATTTTGGCATGATATTGGTATAGACAAATCCTCTCATTGAAGGTAAGAAGATTTTATTCAGATCAATTTAATTTAAGGTTTTGCCAATTTTACAGGAAAAAAACTTTAATTGAAGTAGTCTCAACCTGAGTCACACTCTGCAGGTGTTTCCCTTAAATACATTTTGGCATGTTTCAGAGAATCCAGTCTGCTGCATTGACTAGATAATGCATTTGCATTCCTGCAACTGGAGAAGGGAATTTTTCAATGGTTTATGCACAATTGAGAAGAAATTGGTACCCAAAAAACTTAATGACCTCACTTCATCTTCCAATTGCATGACTAGGCTCACTTTCAGCGCTAATAGGTTAGTGCTGCAAAATGCAGGTATGCTGTGATTTCAAAACCATTTTTTTCCAACTCACATATCATTTGGTTGAAGTCCATTCAATGGAGTTTGTGCTTGGGAGGTAAGAATTTATCCACACAAAGTACAAGAAAAAACTATCCAAAAACTATTAATGGAAAAAAAAAAGGCTTAGTTTGGATATGCTAGGCCTTTGCCTGACTACTTTAATGATACGCCTATAAATCCACTTAACTTAGGGCTTATCATACTGTGATTGGGAAAGGAATCCGTACTTCCTTTTGCATTACGTTATTTCGTTGGTGCATGCAAGAAGGTATGGCTATATCTCCCGTGAAGAATGCAACATTAGGCCTACGGGGCCCCACGATAAAGGCATTACGAATTCATTTCCTAATCTATACGTCCATCCACTCCCAAGTAGAAGCAGCCACGTTGCAGCACCACCCCTAATCTGAACGAGCCTCAACACGATCCCAACCAGACCTGCACAGCTGGAGAAAAAAATCCAGTGGGTACACCCAGGCACGGGTTAGGAATAGCGCGAGGAGCGACAGGAATCCAGGGAAGGCAAGGGGAGTCGTGCAGTCTGGTTCGCGATCGGCAAGCGCCATGCCATGGAGGCAGAGGGAGACCAGAGACAGCAAGGCGGGGCCAAACGAGAACAAAGACCGTCGTCGCAGATGTGAGGTTTCTCGCCTCTGCTTTACGCTCACGCGGGCTTTTTCAGTTTTCGGTTTCATGTTTCAAAATATTCATCCCTTTGAATATTTAGCAGTTCGAAATGGGATCGAGCTTGCAGCGAGATCGGCACCGCACGGGATTACTAAGCAGAGCCGACCCCATTTCATGGTCACCGGAGACGTGACTCGATCTTTTGACGCTTCCTTGCGATCTGATCGAAATAAATGCCCGATACCGTGCGAAGTGACCGTGTCCGAAGTGTCGGTCGTGGCCCACGGGCGACACCCTCGGTGGACCTTCATTCACTCATGTGTGAGGCCTTTGTAGTTCGGCGGCTGCGATAGCCGGTCTCGAAGTCGCGCTCCGAATCGCGTCTCCTTTTTTTTTTCTTTTTTTTTTTTTTCAATGTTATCGGATTTACTTTTATGCTC